>SMGT01003206.1:10684-20909 GCA_004794575.1 Lanistes nyassanus
AAAAACTCAGCGGTAAACTCACTCTTTCAAACTGGCTTATTAAAGACACATCACTGACTGTGATTACAATCTTTAATCGGGTGTTAACGTCCTTTTCCAGTGGTCGGTCACTATCAAATAAAAGGCTTAGGTAGATAGGACAACGGTCATCCGAGACACTCGTCGAGTTCGATGATACAAAGCTGTGTGATATGGAGAGAATAGAAGGGGAGGCAATTACATAATTCGAACACACATATCGGTTTGCTTACTCCAGCTTCATCCCCGGCCCACCCGTTCTTTGTAAGAAAGCTTTGACACAGTTTTACACAGTTTAATAAAAGCATTGACACAAATATAGACGCTCTTATCAGATGAGTGTCCATCCTCCTGCACTGCAGATACTCAAGGGACGGGAGGTCGGTGCTTCGAACCTAAGATTGGCCCACGGATTAAAGGTGCTACAAGTTCCCCATCCACACACACACACAAAACGTATGTTGAAATCGAGGTTTGGACACTGAGACATGAGGATTATTGTCTCATTGTGGCAAGCAGTTGACGACTGCATTAATGGGGTTAATGTCCGGCGAGAAATGATCAGTAACTCATGATGAAGACGGAAACAGAGGATTACATGAAATAAACAAAAATAACTGATTAATATTTAAAATAGAATAATAAAATTTTATACAGATGGAGCTATCAAAAGACACCAAATTTATCGCAGAGAATATTATTCTTTTATAGTGATAAGAAGTAACTGTATTTGTATTGCAAACAAAATTAATATAACGAAAGACTAATGTTATTTCATGATGGTTGAAAAATGTTTCTGCATTTTTCCTTTACAAAATAATTCAAGGGAATCTAGCCTCAAGTATACATTTAAAAAAGATGTATTAGAAATGAGTTTAAATATCACGCGACTACGTGTTAAGGCATTCACATATAGGTGTTTGTAATAGAGCGTCGTTTGTTGTGTCAGTTGCCTGCATATCTGCAAATAGGTGGAGATTTTGACAGTATTAATATCAGGCCATACTCACCGAAACTCATGTTTTTACAGCTTTCGCTGATTGTCACGTCCAGATGCTTAGCTGGTTTCCAGCAGACATTGCACTCCAGTTGTGCCCCAAGATCCTTGGTAGAGTTGGCTGTGAACGAAAACTCGTATTGAAAAATATCCCCGCTGTACCCACTGCACCAGCATTTGCTTGCACCTGACTGCGAAACATCGCTGCAAGATGAAGAATTAAAGATCTGTCTCACGATGCACAGTGTGGTTGTAACAGAACCGACTGTGTGATCAAACATCACCCGGTCTGGATCTGGAAAGCACTCTGCCTCACTCACAGCTGTTCTGTTGATTGTGCAGCTTACAGTGTTCAACTCTCCATCTCTGAATGGTGAGCAAGCGAAGCTGACTCCAGTAAGCTCCACTGAAAAAAAGCATCGAATGCAAATTTAGTTAGCTAAAACAATCTTTGAAGAAATCTCACTGGAATATTTAAGAGGGACTTCAGCGTAGGTCTGCCCATACACAAAAATTACTCGATCTTCACACACACACACAATTGTATACAGGTGCATATGCCCTCAAACACACACACATTTATACATAACAGCATACCTACTGACGCTATCGTGGAGTGTTTTAATAAACTGTGTAATCCTTATCAACAATTTGTTTTGTCGTAGACATGCTAGAATTTATGTGCGTTTGGGTGTTTTCTGTAATATTCAGGTCACAAGTTATTGCAGACAACATGAAATTTATCACAGGAAAAAATGTAATGGATTTCGTCCCCTGTGTGTTTAATATTCCAATATCAGCAGATTCTGTCTTCCTGGGCACATGTTGAATTCCATGTGGTACCTGTTGACAAAGCTGGTTGTCAGGGGTGTCACTCTGGCTTCTCCGTTTTTATCACCATTCCTCCTCTCCATATCACCCTGCCCTTAAAGTATCTGCCACTCCCCACAGCCCGACACAGGGGGTGGGGGGAGAGAGAGTGAGAGAGAAGGGGGAATTCGGACGAACATCAAACGTGTTTTACAAGAAGTGACATCATCAAGGTCAATCTTGACTGCCCATCTCTCCAAAATATTGCGAGAGTTGGACATCTTCGCATTTGATTTACATCTGTGTGTTCAGAAATGCCTGCAGTGGCAGTGAGCAGAAGTAAATTAACTGCTAACTATATGTAAGAGAACGTCTGATGTCGGTCTCACACACTGAATTAAATAAAAAGGTAAAGGTTGTCCCGTTACCTCTTTCAGGTCCAATGGTTACAAAACCAATTTTCTATACGTCTGCATAGTGGGGGAGGGGGGGGGGGTAAGTGCCTATCTCCTTCGTCTCTCTCTCTCTCTCTCTGCCTTACCTTCTCTGACCCATGGGTCAGGTACCCATTCGCAGGTATGTGAACTGAAGAATTCAGAGCTCCTGATAACGCACAATCGGGAGTAATTAACGCACAAAAAATCATTCATGCAGAGATTTTAAAGCCCTGCCTCACAATGATACACATATTTTTTTAACATTTGGCCAAGTAACACGAAGAGCTGCCTGGGCTGGCCCTCGCTTTTTTTAAATAAAATTACCCTCAGATTTCAAGCTAGAGAGTCATTTGACCATTGGTTTCGACGGGTATAAAACAAGAGTTTTCAGGTTCGGATGCCCGCCCTCCACCCCTTTGGCCGTCCACTTCACCCTCCTTTAAACTATATAAAGAGAACGGTAAATCTCTATTGGGATCGACTGCTTATTTCAGTGGAGAACTGACTGCCCGCCCTCCCCCTCCCTCTCCCCCACCCTGATAAATATCTTTTTTTTAAAACAAAAAATTTCACTAGCAGGAGTCCGTGTGCAGTTGCTTGTACCCATTCAGTTATGGGTGGCGCTTTCATTTTTGCTGCATAATCTCACGTAAAATCTACAAAGCTACTGGGGGACGCACGCAATAACTCACAACTGCCTGTAATATATATTTATAAACAAGGAATACTTACCCTTGTCACTTGAAATGGTCCCTGCCCTCACCTCACACCCTCTCTTTCTTTCTTTCTTAAATGGTTACGCTAAAATGCAGTTACTACGACAATTTTGAAAATATTTTAAACAAGGAATCATCTGATTTCAAAGAAATAGTCGTTGCATCGTTAGTTATGTAGTTCTGATGCTGTCGTCGTCTTGTCATTGAGGTAAGATAAAAAGTACTGTCTGAATAAAGCACTTGTCCGACAATTTGTACTAAAGGTTTTTAAAAATCGTTGTCTGTAGCAGAGAAGCATGATCACGCAACGGTAAGAAAGCGAGCTAACTTGTAGTAACAATACCTCATGATTTCTAGCTTACTACTAGATTGCAATTCAACACTAGGTGTATTTGAATGAATTCATCTCCCTCAAAACAAAGACAAAAAACCAAAGCAAGGACAATTGGAGAAGCTTACAAACAAAAGAATTTGAATAAAAAGGGGTTTATGCCAAACCCTTCGTGAACATTTTTGATGGGCAAATGAGATCAGTGCTCTAACATGATTCAGCAAAGTAAGTGCTGTACATAACTCGACATTTAAAAGCTCGTTTGAGTTCGCATGCGGAAGATAAAAAAACAGATAAATCAGAAGCCTTAAGCGTGCTCTTTAGCTGATGTATTTTAGTCTTTAACTCTTAACATTTCGCTCCCTTGACAATCAGTGTTATAGCAGCATGCATACTTCGAAGTAAAAAGATGCGAAAGACCACCTGATTTTAAAAAACCGGACATAATCAGCACAAAAACGGGTCGATTCGCAAATTTCATTTCACTGCTTACAGGAGGAAGATGGAACGCAGAAAATGGCGACATCCATGAGGAAACCATATGGTCATAAGCACTTTTATAGATGGTGCTACAAAGATGATGAAAATGATCAAGTATGTACAAAACTGAGATGCAGATAAAAGTTTAGCTGATTGAGCTGCAAAAAGTGCACCAGGCAAAGAGGGAGGTGTGTAAGAGTATTTTATTCTCAAACGGACAAACAAGTATTTTGCTTTTTGAATTTTGTGGGTTGGCTCAGTATACGTACTGAGTCAGAGTAACATAAAGACTTTAAGATAAACTGGGTGGTTCGGCCGCTCAAAAAAAGAAACTGCACTTGTCTGCAATTTTTCGACTTAGTGCTCGATATTTCTAATCATTCATTTGTTTTTTCTCACGGGAGTGAACCTAAAATATTGCAACGTACACAGTCGAATATCAATGAGTTAAATTGGACCCATCACAAAATATTGATTCCCAGCAAGGGACGAATCTTAGAGAAAATAAAGGTTCATCAGTCTTGTTTGCTCCAAGAAAAGTTTGATATGGCATGTTCCGAATAACTACGTGTGTGTTCTTTCTTTTAAACAGTACAAAAGCTTGAGATCTCTTTCCTTCGCGCAGATGTCTGACTCAGTTCAATAAAGGAGCGTATAGCTGCTGACGTCAACAAAACGTGCCTGCACCATTGATGATAGACATATTGTCAAAGTCTTGTTATTTTTCAAAAGATGAAGTCATAGTGCCATAAAAGTATTTACGAATTTTAACTGTGTAGTATAAATTTTAAAAAAATCAAGTGTTGCTGAAGTTCTGCAACAAAAACACTCTTTCCATCCGATGCGGCTGAGGAAAATACCTCGCTAAGATTCGTGTTGTTACTGCGCAGTTGTTTGTGGTTATTTTTAGCCTTCTCGGCTCAGCACAGATCTCACTGGGAGACATGCCGGTGCAAAGTACATTATTTTTACCTATTTTCTTCATACAGTTAATTATCTCTTTCCAAGAAGACTCGTACACATTTTATTACCTCAACTGCATAGAGTATGGTATAAAATACTATACTATTATAAGCGCATTTCAGTTGATGTTTGGGTTGAATGACACGCTTGCACTTACCGGCTTCAGCAGCCTCCAACACGGCATGGCGGTTTTCGCCATGCAAAAAATAGTTCCATCTCTATGGTTGAAGAATGAAGTTATCCATTGTGCTGCGCCGCGTGATGCAGAAAGTATCCCACGGATGATCGGCAGAACGACGGCGGCATCCAAGATGTGCTGCAACACATAGCGAGTGTTAATGACACTTGCACATCGTATCAGGTCAACTGTCCGTGTCGCTTAGAACGCAGCCATCAAACACACAAACTACACAGCGATCACATGTAATGGGAATGTCTACTACCCACAGTAGGTAACACACACAAAAGACCCGGCGGAGCATGCTGCTGGCTTTTAAAGTTTCGTGGAAAGCACAGTGTTTTAAAAGACAGTAGTGTGTCATGAGAGACCTACACGCACGTCAGCGCTTTGAGAAATAGGTCAGAAACCGCTTTCCTTTGCACGCAGCCAACAACACAGGTCATCTCGCGGTTTATCTCGCGCGTCATCTCTTCGCGAATATACTTTCGTCTGCTAGCCGATGTAATCGTGCGCATTCAACAAATGTGGATTCGATATTGCTAACGATGATAGAGATACAGGGTGAAGACGCTGTCTTCATGTCAGGATCTATATGTAGTCGACAGCGGTACACACTGAAAACCAGGCCATGCCGGGGAGGCTGCTCGAGCAGGATTGTTTTACTTCTGAAATATTTGAAACGGTGTTTACTTGGTTACGTTTATGCAAAGGAACGCTGCAAGTTGAAATGTAAATCTGAATACAGATTCTAGCATTTGCGTCGACGCCAGGTGCACGGTGCACGCAGCCAATCGGCGAGCCAGCAGCAGGTGTTTAGAGCGCTACCTTGTAGAAGTTCCTGCCCTTGACTTTTCTTGAAAAACGGATGTGTTTACCTCACCCGAGAGGGGGGAAGGCGAGCGTGTAGGGGTGGAGGGGGAAGGGAAAAGGGACGGCAGATAAAAGGAACGGAAGGGAGAATTAGGAGCAGGGGTTAGAGGTGGGGGCGAGAGTGATGTGGAGGGAGAAGAGGACGACGAGAATGCGTCAGAGATATATATTAGAAAAAATAGAAATGACACGTACAATAGTCCAGTTTGGTGCGGATCCACTCTATGCACAAGCACGAAAAGAATATAGCTGTGTAATTAGTTTGGAAAATTACTCTTTGTAACAAAACTTACTTAAATTTGTAGACGGACACAAGAGCCTGAGCCATCAACTGCACATCCGTGGATACGGCAGGCACTAAGTCACCTGCTCGCTAGCTCACTCACTCGCTCACTCGCTCACTTACTCCCCTCCCCGCCACTTCACTCCACTCCACTCCACTCCACGCACGCACGCACGCACGCACGCACGCACGCACGCACGCAAGAAACCCACGCAGAGAATATCGCTTATAGACCTAAATGATCACAGACAGATTTGTCTAACCTTATAAATCAAAATACAGTTTACATATCCACTTATTAATGTAAGCAAGGACAACGTGTTTCTTGAACGACTGACAATGTGACAAACCCTTTCGCTTAAGACAATGGTTATTTGATGGATCTTGACGTGTAACAACAGAAGGTATCAACTTGCTGTTGAGGTCGACAAGTCCAGTCGGCTATTTGTTATAATCCTGCAACAAAAAAAGTTTTTAAGATATCTTTCAGATTACTTTCAGATCTGTGCTCTGGGAGCGACGCAGTCATTGTTTGTATATCGTTAACATTTGGAGCGAACAATACTCTTATGTCTATATACATTCCTTTTAATATCTATATACATTATTGAAGAAAGAAAGAAAAAGACAGACAGACAGACAGACGGACGGACGGACGGACGGACGGACGGACGGACGGACGGACGGACGGACGGACAAGCAGACAAACAGACAACGAAAAAGCCCCATTTGTCGGTTTTCAATAGAGAAACAAAACTCCAGTCCAGCTGTCACACGAATCAGAGTTCGAATAGCAGAATGTCTCTCACGTCTCGTTACCTTCCTGTATACGTAGTCTGAACTGTTATCTCCAGTCCTGGGCTGGCTTGCATGAGCGTTCCCGGATGCTCTTCCGGTCATTTGAGCGGCGGTAACACATATTTGCCCTGTGTATTTTACGTGCAACTTTATGTATGCGCAGAAGATAAGAACGCTAATGCAAGCCACCCCTGGATAATTGCTACGACAAATTCAAGATTCGAACAGGAACAAACAAAAGCAGACAAGTAGGCAAGACTTTCCTATACCGGTTGGTGACACGCAAGAATATGAGCTGGACACTCCCCTCCCCGAACGAAGGCAAATAACGAGAAGGGAGGGCGGGGGGTCCCCTCTGAGCTGCGCTTTCTTAACAATATCGCTCAGCCGGAGGACGACAAACTAATGCTTGTCAAGACGGGAAATCCGGTGCGACACGGATGGAGATGGTGTAAAAAGACATCCAACTAGAACATGCCTACGCAGCAAGTTTGTGGAAGGTAAGGTATGAATTGATCTCAAAATTCTCGTGGAAATGTGGACAATGACACATGAAACTACGGTCTGTCGGGACAGTCTACAGAAATCAGAGACATTATAAAGTTGGCCTCTAGCCGCCTTATTTGTGTGTTTAGGGCTACACATGTTCAGCAGAGTGCTTGTCTAAATATTTCCGCAGCATTACTGTAACCATCAGAATTTATAGCAGTAAGTAAAGCACAAGTTAACAAATCACACAAAATGCAGTTTACTTGCGTGTGTTTTGAAAACTCCACTTGTCTCTCAGGTAGCAACGCATTCCTTCCGCAACTATAATAACAACAGTAACACAACTTATGTACATAGTTATAAACATATTACATTTTGACGTCAAAAGAGAGAGAGACAGAGAGAGAGTAGAGGACGCTTCTCACCACAGCGACTGCGCAAAGACATGCGCAAAAGGCAGCTGACGTAAGCAACATGGCCGCTAGCCGTGCACCTGACAAGCAGCAACTCACAATTCCAGTAGGTGTCTTCCCCAAATATGCGAGTAATCTCAGATTGAATACCCGAGCATCGGATTGTTTTTGGTGATGTTTGGTTCTGTCAAGAAAGTTTCAGCCGTGGTTTTGTCGTTTTCGTCTTCAAAACTTACTTCCAAATAGCGATTCAAATTAAAAGGTCGCCATCATGCGAACACAGAGATAAAACTTCAGCTTGGTCTGTTGGTGGTTTTTTTTTCACTTTTTTCCCTGTTCTCGCCTTTGCTGTACTGTTATTTTCTTGACTGGATATATTCGAGTGTGTACACTCATGACTACATGTGTTCAGATACAAAACACCTTTCCTTTCAAACGTGTTCCGCCCACCAAGGGCCATACACCGTAAGACGAGCGAGGTCGTGTGTTGTTTATCTAGACCAATACCACAAACAGACCACCACCCTCTCCTTTTCAACACTGTTAGCCTGGAGACAGCAGCGTTGTTTACTTACCGTGGACAACAAAGAAAGATCATACATCGCCTCAGCCTTCGAACTGAGGAACGTTTCTGTTTGGTTACACCTAGCTGCGAAGAGCTTATACTTCCATGAATAGATCATATTTTCAAATAACTTCGACCATAACAGTTAAGACGTTCGCATACAGCATTTATACGTTACTGTAAAGGTTGGCTTGTTCATGTTCGTGTAAAATTTACTCATATTTCATCGCATGGTATTAATAAAATAACTATACTAGTATATCTGATTACAGGGTTTCAAATTTTATCACCAGATGGGGACAGTCAGTGAAAAGATAGTGCAGTTGGTAGACGTTGAATTGAATTTCAGTCTAATCATTCTTTCACTGCCGTTATTAACAATTTTCTTTCGGAAGTATTTACACAAAAGTGTTTTGGACAAGAAATATTCAGATTACACGGCGCGACTCAAAATATTATACACATAAAGGTCACTCCACATCCGTCTGAAATCCCCCCACCCCCACTGAGCTCTCTCTCTCTCACACACACACAGCTGCCGGCTTTTGGGCGGGGTGGGTCAACTAAGAGATTTACGCTCGACTTATTTACGGGAGATACTCTTATTGATAAGGTCTTCCGTCAGGTGATCGGAGTGCTCGGGTATTTATCACTTAGAAACACGCTGAAGCTATCAGCCCACTGCAGACGCCTTTACTCCACTTTTGTGATCAGCAGGGAACCCGTTGTCTAAAATTATTTTGATGTTAAGATATTTGTTTATCGATACACCAGTCTGTTGGGGAGCACTAAACACGCCTGATCTAAACATATGCACCATCGTAGGCTATGTTTTCTATGAAGTAGAAATTATACACAAAGAATTTTGTCAATTTGTACCCACAATCTCGCTTATTAGAAGATATCTACGTGAGGTGACGTGGTAGATGAAAGAGGTGTTAAAAATTACATTTGTAAGGAACGACCTTCGATGTACAACGAGTTGAGCGCGCACGCACACTGTAGGTCATGCATGCTCGCGCAGTGTGTATTATCCCGTGAAAAAGCATTGACGACTACAGATTAAATTCTGGTGTTCGTTCCGTAAGCGTTCCCGCGGTTGAATGGCATTTAATGCTTCTCGCAATTAAAAAAAATTACACCAAGCCCAGAATTTTTTTAACACCGTTCTACTGTCTGAATGATTCAAGGGTGGATTGCGCCGTTTGTAGCACTAGCAGCCTGACATACTGTGACATGTCAAAGGACCAGGTTTATTAAACATCCGCAACCGTTTGATTCCTTCTCACGTCTTCTTCTCTCTGTCAATCCTTTCTCTTGCCGTTCTTTCTTCACTCTCACCCACGCACGAGCGAACACACGGACACATGCACTAATAGTGCTCTACGACTGGAGGGCTGAAGCAGCGAAAGACTAAGCGGTGAACTCTTACAAAGCGAGATTTTTTTTCCACGCAAGAGAGGTAAGTAGCGCAAAACAGTCACACGTTCGCTGATAGGTGTTAATGCTGAACGTAGCGGAGTCCGAATTATTGTCTTAAAAGATGAAAAGAATAAGAGAGAAGCTTTAATGGAATTCCAGCTCCCGTCAACATAAACACAGAGAACATATGAAGATTATGTTTCACTTACCTTCTCTCTCAGATAAGTTCACCGCACCTGTTCACATCGGAAGGCGTGGAGCGTGTGACAGTTAGTCAGCGTGTGGTATATACACTCGGGGGTCCTGGGCCCGTAAGCTCAGCGAGCGAGTCCGGTACTCGCTGTAGTATCGCCTACTTCGCAAGTTTCTACGCGTGCGAGTAGGCTGTGTTGAATCTGGGGCCGTAAGCATAGCGGTGTAGTCTGCCGGTACTTCAGTAGTATCACCGTACT
>SMGT01003207.1:4854-18016 GCA_004794575.1 Lanistes nyassanus
ATCTTCTGCAGTAATGTCGATTTCGCTGTACACATCCTCAGATGACCCTTTTGGGAAGTGGGTTGTCTCCCCTGACGCTTCTGGCAAATGAATTGCCTCGCGTGCAATTGAGGCCGATTCTGTCTGTTGTAAATTCACACCAGTTGAAGATTTTAAACGTCCAAATACCTTCTGTGTAACTCCTTTCGGAAAAAGTCTGAATTTTACAACTGGATACTTTGTATCTGGGTAGAGAACACTATGCACCCCTACTGAACTGCTTCCCTGGGTGTGTTCAGCGTTAGGTTCCGGCCATATTCCGGGTGGGTCAGCGTCTTCGTAATGTGAGTGGTATTCTTCTTGACAAGTGTCCTCAATGTGTTTGCAAGATTCAGTACTTGCCTTTACAAAACCTGTCGACACAACAAACACCCTCATACACCCGCGCATGCGAACGACATGTTCGTCTGTAAGTTCAGTATTCAAATATACTGGACAAGCCCACGAGCCTTATTCATTTCTTCCTTACATCGTAATCTGAATTCATAAGCTTCTTTGCTGTTGTTGTTTTATTTAACCCATCATTATAAATTTCAAACAATGTTAAAAACAACTCAAGATCATACTATAGTTAATGCGCTGTATAAGGCTTGAGCACAGTGCTGTAGAAATCAGGCAAATAATGAAATTAAAACATGTTTTAAGCAGTTATGCCAGGCTTTTTTACGCATTCAGAGGTCTACTGTACTTTTCTGAAACAAGGAAATGAGCTTTAATCAGTCAGTTTTTGTATGGTGTTTATTCAATCCTAACTTGCTTTTGCCACAAGGAAAATAAAGTACAGTTGAACTCCTTTGATATAAATTTTTAAAAAAATCATTCTTTACGATTTAAACAAAAATCTTCAAGAAGTGCGTTGGGTGATTACAATTCTAATACAGCTTGTCATAGATGTGTTTAGTAGCTGACGGAATTGTAAGCTGAATCGATTTTGGTCACAACCAACGCAATCGGAGATAGCTTAAGATGAGCATCTGCACATTACCTGTAAAAGTATCTAAAATGAAATACATTTTGTATGCATTGACTAAAACAGAAAACAATGGCAGTCTGTCTGAGTATAATCTGGCTAATGATCTACAGAAGATAAGCAGAGTACATCAGATAAGAAATCCTTGATGCAGTCTTCTTGTCGGGACTCAAACTGCATGTGTATAGCAGAAAAAACAGATAAAAATCTGTTTTTATTTTACTTTCCTTCACAGCTGTAGTAATCAAGAAAACTTTTGTTCGTAATCAGACTTTGTTAGGATTTCAAAAACGAAAAAAAAGAATAAACATCTTAAAAACATCAACGCTGCGAATTTCGAAAAATACCTTTCCTTGTCCTGATTTTGGCCCGGATAGCAGCAAGAATTCCGGTTATGATGAGGATAAGAAAACCAAGGGGTAGGGTAGCAGCTATCACCGTCTTGACTTGTTCTGGGTGTTCTAGGTGCAAAAGTAACAACAACGATTTGATGAAAATACGTATTTCGATCCAAGAATATGTACTAAAAATATGATAGATTTCTATAATGTTCATTTTTTTCTTGTATCCCATGTTTGTTCCGCATAGTATTTGCTTACTAACAATGCAGCATTTCTCTTTTGTATTGACACTCCACAATCCTGCTACAGCTTTAGCAATCACAAAAGTTAAAAAAATATATAATAAATATTGTGATGAACTTGTGCTCTCTCATCTATAACATTCTTTGATTTTATTGTAAAATCGTACAACATTAAGTAAAGCGTATATCATTAGAATTTAGCGTTATGCAAGCTATAGCATTTGTAAACGCCTGCTGGACAGCTGTCACTATTTCGATTGCTATACCGTACTAGATGACAGACATACTGTATAATATCCTCTGATCTCTGTAAGAAAGGTCTCACCACACATCAGGATTAGGCGCATGTTTTGTCCCCTCGCAAAAATGCAAACAAGTCACGCGCAGGTTTAGGATCATCGTAAATTAGCGTAAAACCGCACTTGAGGAAGGCTTTTAGAGAGAAACATGCACAGGTAAAAATGACGTTTGCAGGAGCCATGGAGGATCAGGTAATCTGATAATAAAGTGGACACATATGTCACTTCTGGCCGCAGGTTTCGTATCGTGAGTTTCTACACGCCTGTCAAACAGCACAGAAGCACCTGCATCCATCTTGCGTACAGCGACTAGTCAGATCAAGACAGAACTGAACCCAGTATTCTTTATTATGTAGCTAAAGCTTTTCATTAGTTTATCCCACATCGCACACGAATGGAAACCACGTGGGAAACATGTGGGACTTGCCCGGGAAAACACAGCGAGCCACCCCTGGATTTTATAACAAGGGGGACTGGGATCCAAGTGGGACAGATATGGGATACGCGTGTGATCCCATGTTTACCCACATCTTTCAAACTGGGATTAGCAAGCTCCCTGTTGGATCCCATGCTCATCCCACATCTTTACCTATGGGATTCCACTTGCATCTATTATGCAATCCCCGTTGAGACCCACTGGGTATTCCCTGGCAAGTCCCACAAGTTTTCCCACTGAGAAACTAATGGGTGATAATGAAGTGGGGGGTCATACACCACACCACGCTTGAATCATTTTCTACAATTTTTTTTCCAGCTGTGGATCCTAACTGGCAGAGAAAAAAGACCGTGCCTTTTAAATACCGATTTTCTTTTAGCAGTTCTCAAAGCTAAATTACAGCAGGAATCAAAACATTTCTGAAAACCAATTTTTTGCACTGTGGCATTTGTGTTTATGTAATAGAGTGGATAAAGACTTCAAAACTACTTGAAACCCATTCAAACAATATTTCTTGGTGTTCATGTATATTAGAGCTTTAGAACATGTATGCGATACACAAAGCAACAAAAACATTGCTAATCCAGAACTGATTTAAAAGTTACATTTATTGCACAGCTTGCAAATCATGAGACATAATACTTAGAGTCCTCAAAGGGAAATGCCAGTTAAAGGCTAACAGATCAATTTGTAGTAAGATATGCACAGTTCAGTTGTTATGTCCGTACGAGCTCTCTCTCTCTCTCTCTCTCTCTCTCTCTCACACACACACACACACACACACTTTAAATTTAATGTATTAAGACATTAGGACCACAGTGCTGATAAACCAAACTTTCAGGGTCACCAAAGTGGAGGAAGAGAAGCAGCCTTTTGAATCAAGGGAAGGGGGTCAAGGTTGAATGAATGTTGGTTTGTTTATCCCTCTGTCAAAGCTCAAATTCAGTGCGAACTGATACTTTTCTCCAAAAGTTAATTGTGATCCATTTTTATCTCTACGAATCCTATATGAAATCTTCTTTTTTTTTTTGCCCTGTGAAAAAGCAGCCTTGTACTCGTGTATGCTTAAGTTTCGACAAAATAAGAAAATGCAAGTCTTCAGATGAAACAATGGTTACAGTATAAACAAAATTATGTAAAGAATGCATTTTAATATCCACACACACTGTCACTTCTTGATTAACATTAATCTGTTTTAAACATCTGATTTTAACACTATATTCCTTGATCTGCAGGTAATAATTGAGGTACAAAACAGGGAATGGCCTGTACACTCTTACAGATAATGGAAGAACGACACTGTCAAAAACTGAAGTGGAAATGACGAACGTGAGAAAATCTCCTACTGCCAAAGTAAAATGAGAAAATACTCGCCTTTCATTTCTTAAAAGAAATTAAGCTGCCTTAAGAAGTTACATAATCAAATTCACTCTACATTCCATGATACAAAATTTTACTAACCTTTTTGCAGACTGTAACAATTTAAAAAGTATTCGAGCGGTCGAGTTGCTCAATACAAAGGGATGGGGTATCCGAAACGATTAACACCAAACAATACAGTCAAATACTTCATTTAAAAATATTAGTGAGAAAATCTAAGCATATAAAAATAACGTAAAGAAAATAGTACTCACTTTTTTAGAAACTGTAAATAAAATTTTCGATGCAATACACAGAACTTTAAATATAGTAACTCCCATGTAATGAACTCAGACTCGATTCGCGCGCGTAGCACGTTTTAGGGAAAATGACGGTTTCCCAAACTGTTTCGCAAGCCCACGCAAGCCACAGTCTGGTCCCACAGTCCCATTCATTTCCCACTGGGAAGCGTGTGGGTTCTGTATCGGTGTTTCCTGGGTTACTAGTATGCACACTTACAAATATTACAATCGATGGTAAAACTTGTTTGTAACAAACAGGTAAAACGAGTTTGTAGCCAACAGGTAAAAGGCTATTGTAACCAACAGGTAAATAGTAACATTTCTCACCTTCATTTTCTCTCACGAAGAGAACAATTCTTGTGATGTACGAGTAGAGATTGTTTTCCGGTTCCCAAATGGCGCTGCAGCTACAGTGTAAAGTGACATTCACCATATTGTCTGAGCTGATAGTAACATGACTGGACACTGATAAACCAAGAGTTGTGTCCTCTTGATCTTCAAGAGGCTGGTCAGAGGCGCAGGAGAAGAGAACTCTCTTCACAAGTGGCTTTCCTCCAGACACGCTGCAGAAGAGCTTGTCTCCCTTTTTTATCAACTGACCAATTCCGTACCCAGATATCTCTGGGATCTTTGGTGGTGGATCTTGGTAAAAAAGAAAGTGCAAGAATACAAAATTAAATTTTATTATATATTTCTATACTTGATTTCAGTTTCTTAGTCCATCCCCTTCGTCCGTCCGTCTGCCATTATAGAAATATTTCCATGTTTCAATGATATATATATATATATTGCTACTGCCATAGATAATATCGTCAAAATATCATGGAAGAAATAAGAATTTTAACACAATGTTTTAAAAGAAATTACTTTTAGTCAAATTAGTTCTATATCACGTATATCTTATAATATGTTAAAACAACAAAAGAAATAGGATGACCCTTGAGCATAATCAATTTTCGAAGCACTTGAATTATAGAAAACTCAAACTGTGAAGACAACTGCAGGTTATACGTATTGTACAGAGTCCCTATGGTAATGAATATATTATATAATGAAAGTGTGCACTTGAAACAAGGTTTACGCTGACACGGAGCGCGAGAAATTAGTCCCAGATACTGGATTGTTCGTAGGCCAGTTGGGTACTTTGCCTATTGGTATAAATTTGGCCCATCTGCTGAAATAATTGAGAGCGTGCATTCCAGAAGTTATTTAATTTGAATTTTGTACTTTATTTTCCTTACAGAGGCCATTAAAAAAAGCTCGCTGTTGATGTGATGATACCTCAATGAACTGTTCTAAAGTTACAGAAAGAAAAACAAGACGGGCGTCTGCCTCCCTTTAGTTTACCCTGAAGAATACAGCTATCCCACGGACACCCTATACGTTAACATTCAAAAGGCTATTATACCACTTACCTGTCCCTTAAACAATAAAAAGGGAGGTAGGGATGGGACAACGAAAATAATACTCATGCCAGTCGTGTGACAGCAAATGTAGGTCAGCGAACAGTAGTATATCGTCAAGAGAAAACATAACTGTTCCATAACGCATTAAACAAAGCCGTTAAATTTACTCATAGAGGTTCTTACATGTCAGATTTAATCTGAATCCTGCGACTGCTAATTTGTGATTTTCACCGGCCTGGCTACTGGCGATACACTTTGCTTCTCGCCCGTCGTCCCACGGTGGCTGAGGTTTGAAGACGCAAAGTCCGTGGTCTGTGTCGGCATTGTGACACGTCACACCGTCCCACGTGTACCTTGGACTGGGGTTGACTTCAGTGGAATTGCAGGTTAAAGAAAGCCACTGAGTTCCGTTAGTAATAAAAAGAGAAGGGCCATGGATCTTTGTGTACTCATCATCTGGCCCATCTGGAAAAGGTGAGGATAATTGTTTAATAAACAGTTCTGGCTGGCTAGTTTAGAGACTCTGTGAGTGGGTCCGTGGTAAATTAAACTGGACTACTCCAACAAAACAGGGAACGAGAACCACTTTACATCAGAGCGAGTGAGTAAGTGAGTGGATGGAAGGGAGGGAAGGAGGGAGGGATTGGGTGGTTGGGTAAGTGTAGATAATGAGAGAATAAAATTGGGTGAGGGCGGAATGCTTGTAAGAACTCCAGGTTGCTTACTGTGTGCGCGCACGTGTGATTCTGATTTTTATTCTTGATTGTTTTTAACCAGTGGGTCATCATCAAGGGGGATGAGTTTAATTCACTTACACAACGGAAAATATCAACTCCAATATAACACAGGTTATCACACAAATAAATATTCCTTTATATTCGAATTTCTGTGAGCGTGGGCAATATTGTAAACAAGTTAGAATGCGAATACGCGTGAAATTTACATATAAGTACAGATATTAAACGTAAATACGCAACAAGTAAGACGAGTTCAGTGCAAAGATTTCTAAAATTCATTTGTAACAAAATAAACAGATATAACAGTAAATAAGGGGCATATTGCATATACATGAATATTGTAGGAACTAGCCTGTAGAATGAACCATCTTACTTACAAGGCACTTTCAGGATATAATCAGCTGTCCTCTTTTGCCCACCCCACGTCATGAGGCACGTGAACACTGTACCGTTATCAGCACGTGAGACGTTCATCACCTTCAGCTTAGAGTTGTCTGAGTACCCAGGCCAGGTTACTGAGAAGTCGGTCGGTCGACTCCCGCTTGTGGCAGTGAATTTTACTTTACATTCACACTCCAGTGACTTCCCTTCAGCAATGTATCCTTGAGGACAATCATTATTCGCAACAACATCGCCTACCAGACTTGTAACTGTGAATATAAAAAAATTGAATTCTGCAAGAATCTCGAGAATAGCTTCTGAAAATAACCCTTTGTTCTAAAAAGTGCCTGCATAAGTATTTTTAATTTTAAGTTCCTAAGAACTGGTGTTAATTTTAATTTCCTTCCGCACCGTTAGAAGGCTTTATTGTCAGCAAGCGGAAGTAACGATCGATAATAGCTAGTATCTGTATCCACGTAGTATCTGTAGCCACAAACAGAAACTTCCCTCAGTGATCGCGAGTGACCATCTAACGCTGGGACGAACTCTTAAAAACACGAAGACATATTTAGTGCTTCAGACATAGCATGTGCCAAATATGAGTTTTCTGTATAATGATAAACGAAAGGACAGATACATAGATGCAACGTCTATTAAAAAATAAACAAACAGGAACTAAAAGTAACGAAAAATTTACTAAGGATGCCATTCCTTGGCTGATTAATGTGTCAATTCAGAGGTCCTGGTCTAAAAATAGCAAGTTTATTGAGCAGTAGATAACGGGAATGTTTCTGAGATTAAAACAAAGAACAAACAAACACCACAAGCACAACTATCTAAAATCCCAGTGATCAATTTGTTTGCTACCAACGTACCTGCAAATGTCTCTGGCACTAAACAAAAGATGATCAAAGTCTGTCTCCACATCTCGCTACCAGGAATTCTGTGCAGCCGAGTGGCGTATAGGTCTGTGCTCAATGAATGTAGTTGTGAAAGCTGGTAGACAGGCCTCGTTGTCTTGTCCTCATTCAACGTTTGTTTCACAGTGAATATATTTCCTTCCTCACTGTGACTCCTGTTCGATTGGTTTAAAGAGTTTATACACTGTCAACAAGAAGTGTTCAAAGTAGAACACTTGTTTTGTTACCGAAACAGAGCGCATTTAGCACTGATCTAGAACGTTTTCGCCTGTGTTCTCGAAAGTATTCTAATGGCCGCAAAATGTATAAAAGGTTTTCTGGTAATGTTTTAAATGTTTGGCAGCACCAAGTGTTCAGTCAAGTAGGGTCATGTTTAGAACACTTAGAACACATGTAGCACACATCTTACATACTATTTACATGCACAACACATAGTTAGCACTTACTTTAACACATTTTACATGTAATTAGTGTTTAAAATATAGTGTTCATTTCAATTTAGAAAACGCTTTATTATTACTATATGTCTTAGAATTGTCAACCAGTAAAAACCCTAAACACGCTATTGAACAGGGCACAGTACCCTACTTGTCTGACAGAAGCCGACATGCTGTCTTATACACACCCAACCTGAGTACTTGTGTGATGTTTGCTTCATCACAATCAGTGAAATGTTTATAATGCACGTTCCGTTTATAACACACCCATGTCCTGTTACTGAAGTATGACAGATGTGGCCTGATGCTGATGTCTTCCTAACTGGCGTATGCAGACTCTACTGTTTCGGTCCTAAAGGTCTGTCTGAATTCTTTTCAACTCTTGTATTGTTTTAAAGAATTTTTCCCCTTATGCATTTTGATAATTATCCTTTGACTAGTCATACCATATAGTTGGAAATAAAGATAAAACACAAACATAACTCCACCTCTCATTATACAAAAGCATGCACACTGAGTACTTGTGTGATGTCTGCTTCATCACAATCAATGAAATGATTATAACACGGGGTTCATCTATAGCACACCCATTTCATGTTACTGAAGTATGACAGTTGGGCCTGTTACCGTTGTCTTCTTCCTAATTGGCGTATACAGACCCTCCTGTTTCGGTTCTAAAGGTCTGTCTGAATTCTTTTCAACTCTCGTATTGTTTTTCTTTTTATGTACTTTGATAACTATCCTTGGACTAGTCATATCATGGAGTTGGAAATAAACAAAGATAAAACACAAACATAACTCCACCTTCTTATTAAACAAAAGCAAGGCAGATAAAGGGTATAGTTAATGAAAATGCGTTCTCCAACAGAGTTTTTTCCGCTGAAGTCTTTCTTGTCCGTGTGTCCGCTTTCACTAGTTCACAGTGTGCGTCGTTAGTCAATGACAGTTTCCTTCCTCTTCCGGAACGACAGACCAGAGTAGAAAGGCCTAGTCGTATTTGTCATCTATGACGTCATTTTAAAGACCTGCACTGTCAGTCTCTCCTCCCCCTCCACCCTCCTCCACTCTCTCTCTCTCTCTGTGAATGTTCGTGTGTTTGTGCATGCATATACAGGAAAATATAAGAATATACACATATTATACACATATTATCATCTAATCTCAGCCACAAAACGTTGCTCTTTTCCCTCCACCTTGCAGTATGACTTACAAGATGGCCTTAGCACGCGCATTATGACGTGTTGTGTGGAGTAACCGTTCAAGCTTCATTTTCTTGATGATGGCGAGAAAAGATAACAGGGAAACCAGCCACTCTGTTAATTTGTTGCGGACAAAGACGTAGCTTTGTTTTGTGTTTCGTCCAGAAGATTCTCACGAGCTCACGGAAGCATTATTTTCTTGCAACAAAGAGAACTTGGGCGAGCGAGACTTAGACTGACAGGAAGTTGAAGTTTCAGGGCATGGCTCCTTCTTCAGGAAGGCACAAACAGATACAAACAGATACAAATAATAAATCACTTAGCTAACAAGGACGCTGGTCATACACGGTCGACAAGACAAGAGACACAGACAAGAGTGTTTTTGTTTTCTTCTTGTCTATCGACACAACTGGCTCCCATATCATGAACTGATAAATGATCTTTTAATAGACGACTTTTGTATCGTCCAACATAATCCAGATCATGACGCACCGGTATATTGATAATGGTATGTTGCTGCTTGGGACTGAGGGCCTATTTTCTAGTTATAGCCCTATTCTCTCACCTTGATATTTTTATTTTCCCCTCTCTTCGTGTAATCTTTTGTAGTTGTACTTTCATGTCTACTACTGCTGTCAATTGTCCATTGTGGAATCTAATTAAAACAAACTCAGGGATGTGTGGTGTGAAACTTCTTAATTATTTTTAGAACAAGGTCATGGACAGGTGCGAGCGCGCGTGTCTGCGTGTGTGAGTGCACATATATTACCATTACTTTAAATACTAAAATCTTTTTGCTGTAGTTTTTTCGTTTTAAGCAGGCTGAGTTATGAAATTATTATAATTTATAAATTATTTTCTTTCGCATCTGGTCCGGGGCTAGGAGAGATGGCAAAAATGGGTTTTCCTTTCTCAGCAGAGCATGTGGAAAGGGCCCGGATGTAATTCTATCTACGTGTTATGTGCTCGCATCATTACTACCATGATACAGATGATCAATACTTGTGTCGCGGCTTTTCTAGAATTCCTAGAACGCAAAGAGTACAAGATGAAAACTTCGCTGTATGTTGCTGAAACCTTTTACAAAGAATGCCATCGCTCCTGTCTCTTCTGGGAAGTGAGTTGCCGCGCCTTTCTCTTCTGGGAAGAGTTGTCGCTCCTGTCTCTTCTGGGAAGTGAGTTGTCACGCCTGTCTCTTCTCGGAAGTGAGTTGTCTTCCGTAACCTTTCTTAGAAAGACAAATACAATTTTTGTCTACCTTTCCTTAATTACTGCATTACATTTTCCTGGGGGTAGGGCATTTGATATTATTTCGTATTTATGTCTGGAAGAAGATTTAATAAGCTGAAATATTTAATTGCATACTGATATAAAGTGCTTTGACGCACTTTTTACCATATTTCAGTACCAAAGTACTGGTCAATTGCTTGAAGTCAGTGTGGCGACAGTCCAGTGAACCCATAACCAATTATATGCACTACCGTTATACCTCCCTCTTCTCCCCCACCCACCCAAAGTGATCTCGGCTACACTAAAACATTTACGAAAGTAAGAGTGTAAGGTCTATGTGTTCATACCTACTTACCGACGTACAATAAGTTAGTCAATTACCTTATCTTTAGGATTCTTCCTACCTATATATCTGAACCTACTGGATAACCCACATGAATATATTCTTAGTTGCCTTTCTACAGTTACTAAGTTTATCAACTTTAAAATTTCTACCTGTTTCTGCCTACACACCTTAAACTACCTACTTACATGCCTACATTCAGACATAGATATTTTAAGATACGTTCAAGAAACTGTTTAATACTGTCCAAAACCTCCAGGAGACCCAACTATCATATGCCCGCCTTTATTGTCAAAGGCGATTCGAAAACATGTGAGTGTCAGGCGCGGTTTCTTGAGACCCGACCTGCTGACTTTTCACTGACGTGACCTGGGCAGTCGGACAATGGTTTCTTGCAACTGAGTACGTCACTCGGGGAGACAACGGCTCTGTGTTCACGTCTTTAATGGTCTGGAATGGATACTGTAGGACGTCCAGCTATATTCTTCAAGTTTCCTGCCGTTTTTTCTGTTTTGAATAGATAATTAAAAGAGATTGTACACATATTTGATCCCACACGTAGCACTTTTACTCAAGACTTTTGAGCAACTAAGAAATATCTTATACATAACTATTGGGTCGTTATTCGGGCTCTTAGCATGAACTGTCCTGCTTCCCTCAATAAACGGATGTGTGCGATAGCGACTGCTGGAGTTTAAGTCTGCAAGCTCTTGTATGAAGCTCATACCACGGAAGTCCGTGTCGATAAAACGCAGCTGATTACACAAAGAGTTTCTATTGGTCTGACAAGATTTCGGTTATTGGCGACATCGATCATTACGAATTGCCAAAGAACCTGTCGGAAACCGATAGTAGCAAAATACCTGTTCAGCAGTTCTGTACGTGCTGCAGACATTTTCAAGTATGTTGTACTTGGAACCTTTGCATACATCAAAGAAGAATTTAAAACCTTCCGAAGTATGAAGGCGTACTTCTATTACGTAACGGCGTTTTTGGTGATGTGTGTGTGGCGGAGTGTGGAGTAGCCATCAGCCACCAGACAAGAAATACACAGTAAGATATTTACTCAGTCCCGTGAGTAGTATAGTCATGTTGCAAACGAGCCCCATTTGGGAGGAGGAGGAGGAGGAGCGACCTTGCCCTTGACCTAGTGACGTAGTGACCTAGTGGCGGGGTGACCTAGTGGCGGGGTGACCTAGTGGCGGGGTGACCTAGTGGCGGGGTGACCTAGTGGCGGGGTGACCTACTGGCGGGGTGACCTAGTGGCGGGGTGACCCTGGTGGAATCGGGGGAAAACCAGCAGGTGGTCAGCAGATGTGCGTGCGGCAAGGGCGGTGCGCGCGGCTATGGCCAAACATGTCGAAACAAGTCGCGTGGCGAGAACGCTTCGGTTGTGAGAGGTCCCGGGTTCGAGTCCCGGACGAGCCATGTTATGTCTTTGCTCGTCTAAGGATAGTATGTGGTCTTTTTATGTGTTCTTTGCAACATTTCCAGAGGTGCAGGTGGGGTGGGGTAAGAGAGAAAAGAGGTGTGGGAGAGCGCTAGGAATGTGCCTTTTTTTTTAAAAAGGGGATGTCTCTGTGGCTGAGAGGTCACAGAGTGCCATGGATCCTCGATGGAAACATCCCTTTACGGCTCGGATAGCAGGTCCCACGGGAAGTGGGAAAACCTGTTTTGTGCAGCGCTTTTTAGAGCATCTTTCTGAAATGATTGACCCTAGGGTAGAAGAAGTCATTTGGTGTTATGGTGAATGGCAGTCTGGTTATCAACAGATGAGAGGGGTGACCTTTGTGGAAGGGCTGCCTGAAGTGGAACAATGGCAGGGAGATAAACGCCGATTGGTCGTGTTAGATGACCTGATGGCAGAAACGGATGACCGAGTGACCAAGCTGTTTACCAAAGGTAGTCATCACAGAAATCTCAGTGTGATGTTTATCGTGCAGAATTTGTTTGGAAAAAACAAAGAACAGCGCACCATCAGTCTTAACAGTCATTACCTCGTTTTGTTTAAAAATCCCAGAGACGCCTCGCAGATTACACATTTGGGTAAGCAGATGTACCCAGGAAAACTCAAGTATATTCAGGAGAGTTTTAAAGATGCTACGTCGGCGCCTCATGGTTATTTGTTGCTAGACTTGCGTCAGGAAACACCGGACCATCTGCGCTTGCGGACATTTTCCCCACGGAACAGCAAGTCGTCTATGTTCAAAAATAGAAAATGTCAGCCTGTGTGAGATGCCATGTGCCTATGTTGCGATTGTTGTGCGACGCCAAACCCAGCGTGGTCAAAGCCATCATGAAAGGAGCATCTCCCGATTTGATGAAAGCCATCAGCGAATGTTCTTTGAACGTTTTAAAAGGGCATGTGCATCTGACTCAAGCTCAGAAGAGGCGTCTGTGCAAGTATAAACAGAGCTTGCGGCTCCTGGCTAAGAAAAACACGCCACTCAAAGAACGAAAAAAGATTGTACAGAAAGGTGGATTTATAGGTGCCTTGTTGAAACCCGTCTTATCCGTGTTG
>SMGT01003208.1:471-17213 GCA_004794575.1 Lanistes nyassanus
CCCCCCCATTTCCCCCACTCCCCACTGTATTTCCCTGACAAGAGTTACATTTCGTCATTCACACACGATCACGAGAGACAATCTTGCATCACGCCACACAATGAACTTCAGGACTTTGACAAGATTAAGCCGTGCGTGTTTCCCTCCCCTTTGTTTTATCTTTTTCTCGCCCTCCTCTCCCTACCCTCCCCCCACCCCCGGTGGGGTGTGAGTACGCTAGCGCACATTCTAGAGATTTCGTTTTGTTTGTTTGTGTGTCTGCACATCCAGTAAATCTTTTGAAGACTTCAAGTCATAACCGTGGGATGTGTACAGGCATTACAAGTCGCTACCTGGCAGTCAGGTTATTGTGAATATAAGTAGTAGACACTGTGAGAGGTGACACTTGATCACTTGTTTCCTCGGTGTTGGCTTTTGTATCAAACATGATATACTTAATCCCGTATTTGTCTCGGTGTCGACCTCTGTATCAATCGTGATACTTGATTACATGTTTCTCACGCTGCTGGTCAGGAGGTTTGAGGATGTCAGCAGCAGTCAACGATCAAGGGGGACGGGAGGGATGAGAATTGTGTGAATGACTGAGTAAATCCGATCGGGTTGTGCGAACTGATTGAATTAGCTGTGCGAACAGTGAGGTAAGCGAACTGACGTAACCGACTGGGCGAAACAGCTGACGCGTAGGACGACATGAAAATTGGACGAAACGACCCTTGTCCGGTAACAGTACACATGACTTCTAGGGATAAAGATGTTAATGCACACAGCGTTTGCAAGTAAATGTAGGAATAACAGCGGTGTACGACACTGAAATTCCAGTTACCAATGCATATACTACACACAAGTAAAGGTTTGAATAAATATACAGTGTACAGGAACAGATCAATGTACACATCAAAATATTAAACGTTTCAATGCATACGGGCGAACATCTGAATTAATACAATGTACACAAGCAAGATAAAGTTATGAATAAAATAATAGTGTACACAGATAAAATAAAGATTTAAATAAAATAATCTGCGCACATGTAAGGCTTCAGCACAAACTGATGGCATGTACACATGTCACACAGACAGATTGTAGGTTGCATGCGGCAACGACCTGTACGGCTACCTGTAACCTCCTCACAGTGAGAATCTAGGAAGAAAAGTTTTAGTACAGATACACGCAGTGTCGCAAAGTAGAGGAGCAAGTATATACAGTTTTAATCTGAAGAGAAGGTAATAATACTTATGTGTGTACAAAAACAGTACAAAAATTATGTTTGGTGCACAAGAGAAGGTTTTGACTACACACAGCATGACCTAATTTTTAACTATCTGGTGAAGCTAACCATACCCAAGACATCCCCGTATTTTGATATAAACAGCTAACCATACATAAGACGTCCCCATGTTTTGAAACAAACAACTAACCATACATAAGACATCCCCTTGTTTTGATTCAAAAAGCCAACAATACCTAAGACGTCCCCATGTTTTGATACAAACAGCTAACCATACTTAAGACATCCCAATGTTTTGACACAAACAGCTAACCATACCTAAGACATCCCCATGTTTTGTTACAAACAGGGAACCAATCAGGCCAGTCAAACCAGGCGTGGCCAAGCCAGCCAGGACCCAGCGCCTATGGCCCACAGTATGGCCCACAGTACGGCCCACAGTACGGCCCACAGTACGGCCCACAGTATGGAGGGCCCTTTTCAGGACCCCCGCCTTACCAATCATCAGCAGCGCCACCTGGAACCAAGGGAGGGGTCATGCCTCCCCCTACTTCCGACACTAACCCTGCATTACTTCCCAACAGCACAGGATACCCGGCGTAATCTTACGGATGGATGGTGTTCAGGCTATCAACTTGCAGTCTTCGTAGGCTCAGACTAATCTTTATCATCATTTGAATAAAGGCAGTTTTACACATTTACCCTAAGACATTATTAAACTGTACAACTAGATGTGAGTTACAACGAAAGTTTCTTGTTATAGATAATGTCTAGCTTTCTGTCCGTCCGTCCGTCCCTTCGTTCGTCCGTCCACCTACCTACTTGTACAACATAACATCGTTATGTGTATCTCGAGCATGTATAAAACCCTTTCTAAACTTAGTTATTAACAGGCATGCGCGCGCAGACACAAACTCACTCACTCGCGCACATGAGGATGCACACCACTCTCTGTCACCTCCACGCACAAACGTAAATGCTCACAGGTAACATTAGCTGTCAGGTATAACATTTACTGTTTGCTGTTTACTGCGCCCGTTGAACAACAAGTTCGCTAGGAATTCCTTCTTCGTTCTTTGTTTTAATCAAGAAGGTTTCCCACACGAGTGTGACGTGACGGGCCGTACCTTAACTTAATGGACTCGACTTCCCCAGAATTACTGGACAAACTTTTATGGTGATCTCGTAAATGTAGATTTAATTGAGCAATCGTCACCAAAACCTTTACTGCCTCAGGTCAATGGTTTCTACACCAAAGGGTTACGACGCTATGAAATAATGAGAATAACTAGAGAAATCTACCGAGGGAATAGATTCTCTTACTCTGACACGTTCGCTCAGTCTCACACAGGCAAAACACTTCTAGCTCAAGAGCTCCCACCCTCGTAAAACAAACAACTGTAGCGAACTGTTATTCAACATATATTTCAAACACTAACTGACGCGACAACATCAAATATATCTACAGATTATTTACAGAGAATCACCTTGCTCGTGTCTAGGGTAAGACTCTGCCTGATTACGTCACACCACGTGGTATCAGACAAAGAAGATAATCAAACTCCAGAGGGGGAATCAAACTGCAAAACGGCATATGATCCCGCTCTCTACACACAGTAAGTGACCGACAACAGAGCTCCTGAAACAGTTACTTCTGCCGCAGTACACAATTCTAAAGCTATTCAACTCTACACACCAATACAGTAAGTGACCGACAACAGAGCTCCTACTCTCGTCACTACGAAAACAGCTATTTCTGCAATACACACTTCCAACGCTATTCAACGACCAACAATGAAGCTGCGACACTTCCCCGACCAGCACTTCACTCTATACCTCCTCTTGGCATACGCCCGGCCTCTAGCTTGTAACGTCTCCTGTCTCCGGCAGGATAAAACCATCTATCTTATATCAACCCGAGTCCCAGACTCTAAGATAGTTTATAGTAAGAGCAGTCCTTAACTTATAAGGCCCAGTCAACAGTCACTTACACGTCGGTTCGTTGGCGTGTCGGCGAAATACTTCCAGTGTATTCAGCGTGACTGCTAGCTGCTGCTCTGACGTCCTGGCTAAGATGGGGAGGGGTAGAGGTCCGTGGGTCTACACGTGTCCTCTTCTTGTGGTCCTCCTACATTAACTCTCTCTCCATGTCCTGTCCTCTCTTTCTCTGATTACGTTTTTTTTGCCTGCGCCCTGTGCCCTTCACGCTCAGTGTTCACGGGTACCACCTTAATCTCGTTCAAACCAATTCTGGCCAGCCTAGGTTGGGGCGGAGCTATTAGCCTGTCATGGCTAATGACGTAGCGCCCACCTCCCCAAGGTGTCAGGAGGGGGAGGAGCGAACAGGCTAAACTAAGAGTGACAGGTGATAACCTAGGGGTGACATGTGACAACGAGTTATCTTCTCCACGACAGCGCGTGATATGTCAAACCACTGAAGTGTGATTTTGTTTTGTCCTGTGTGCGAAATAAACATATCACTTGCGATCGTAATAGACAGTCTGAGATTTTCCCCAGTAGTTACTCCATTTTAAAGCCGATTCTTTCGTCTTTATTAATTGTAAAAGGAATAAAAAAATAAACTATGCTGGACCCGTCTTACATGTGTGTGTGTGTGTGTGTGTTTGTTTGTATATATAAACTGTTGCTGTCTTTAGCTGTTAAAACTTTGAGAAAAGATTTTGCAGGTTTTTGGTATTTTACTTTGTACCTGTGGGCCCCGATACCCTGTGTACATGTGTACCAGTGTCGAACATTCTGTGGCAAAGAAATTGTATTTTGTGGAGCTTATGTTCCGCCCTATAACTCTGGATTGCATCCAGAATTCGGAACGATCTTGTTGATTCCTACTGTGTGACGATTTTAACACCAGAACAGGAAAACATAACTCTGTGTTGGTAGTGATGATGACCTGGAATGTGCTGTGCGCTCACAGTTGTATGGACGCCGCGAATCACAGGATAATGTATCTTATTCCTGCAAGTTACCGTTCCAGTGCACGCAACCTAAAAATCCTAAACGGTGCGTGCGCAGGTAACCAGAGTGGTCGGTAAACATACATCACCTCAACAGGTTACAGTACAATAGACTATTTCATTTGCTCTAGAGAATTACAGTTTTATATTTAGACTTGAAGTGACTGAGAGATTTGAATCAAAGTATCTGCCTTTGGAGCTGAGGTTAGCCCCAGATAGTGTAATACATGAACCGGAACCAGTTACAGTTGAAAAATGGTTTTGGATAATAGCAAAAGAGAATCGATTTTGTCTAGAATTTTAAGTGCAGCATTTATGGAGAAGTTAAAAAAACCTTGAGAAGTTAAGAAAGTCCGCAACATGTTCCAACGCTGGTCTTCTGGCTGCAGCTAGTGTTACGACGCGTAGTTTTGAGGAGATCAACGAAGCGAATGGTTTGACGATGAGTGCAGCCAAGCGAAACGTGAAGCACGAAAGCAACTATAGAAGGAGATTCAGGCTCACGTCCAGTGCTGAGGACCGAGCAAAAGACACAGACAGTAGACGTTGGTACAGAAACCAACTTCGACATAAGCGCAAACAATACAAAAGCGAAACAATCCAACGAATTTGCATGAAGATAACAAAGTCGCAGGCATTCTGGCAGGGGGCAAAAGCAATCTGTACACATGCTAGTCCTCAACCTAATATGATCGCAGCCGGTGGTGTAAACATTTTAAGAGCGTTTTCCAGGGAACTGTTGGCAATGTCAGCAACGTATAGATGGTGGGATCTACACACACGGGGTTGATGATCTTGACTGTCCTATTACTATGGAAGAAGTGGTCAGAGCAGTGAACCATTTGAAGTCCGGTAAGGCACCCGGACCTGATGGAGTCCTTGCGAAATGTTGAAAGCCTCCCTTGGTCACACAGCATTCTTAGTGGCTTTGTTTAATAAGGTTTTTGATAGTGGTCAGTATCCAGAACTTTGGAGTGGAGCAGTCATTGTCTCATTGTATAAAGCAGGTGTCAGGGATAATCCGGACAATTACAGAGGTATCGCTTCAATTAGTAATGTAAGCAAAGTGTTTACACACATCTTAAACTCTAGATTAATAACCTTAAAGTTGGAGGTAAAATGCTTGCTATCATTCAAAGTATGTACTAGAATGTCAAAGCTTGTATAAGATGTAATGTATAATGGTTATACAGACTATGCGCAGTTGAGGTAAAGCAAGAGCGTGTGTTGTAGCCAAAATTGTTTTCATTCTTCATAAACCAGTTAGCACTAGATGTAGTACAGAATGGAGTGCACGGTATAGCTAGTCCCAGACCTCGTAGAGATTCTTTTACTATTGTTTACAGATGACGTTGTACTTGCTTCTTCCTAAGTAAAAAAAAAGTTTCCTTCAGAAAGAGAGGATTTTTAGCGGCAAAAGAATCCTGGAGCTATGGAGGACAGAAGGTTGACATTGTGAGCTGCTTTAAAAACCTAGGTTTGTGCTTTACGACCAAACTGTCACTCACCTCCGCTGTTGAGGACCGTGCAGCCGAAGCTAAAGTTAGAACATGTCAATTGTTGAAATATCTTTGGAAACTAGATGTCCCAGTGAAACTATTTCTCAAAATGTTTCCTAGTGGTTACAACAGGGTGTTTTCAACAAGAACATGTTAATAAAGAACAAATAAGCGCTGCCAGTACTTCTTGTTGAAGAACATGTTCATAAGAACTTTTCGACAGCCCCTAGTCGACTGTTTCCAGCAAAACTGGCATTGTGACATGTCTACAAGCCACAGACTAGACTTGTATTACAGTTTTAAAAGCTGTGTGCAGCCAGAGCGATATCTAGATATTTTAAAGGTGCGTTGTTTTAGAGATGCATATATTCAATTTCCATTTCGGTTATAGAGATTGTTTATCGCCTAGCCAGCTGGTCTGTCCTCAATGTAAAGCAGCCATTTAAAACGAGGAGCACGTGTTGTTTGACTGTGCTGCGTATACCGATGTGATGGAGCGGGTTCGCTCCGTAAAATTTTCTTCTCTCGCGTTCTCTTTTCCAAACCAAGGAAATCTTTCTGAGGACTTCTACATGTTTTATTTGAGGCCACCGCTGCTGCTGCCCGCCTTCTCCTCCGCTCACCTCGCCTGTCTCTACTGCTCAGTCTCGGCTCTCATGACGTCCGTCTTACATCATCTCTTCTGCGTCTCTCCTCACTTCATCACTACTCTGAGACGTCCCTTTGTCCGGCCCGCACCCCGGTTTTACTGGGTGGACGCGGGCCGCGAGGGAGGCATTACCAGCTACAGCTGCAGCTATGGCGGGTGGAAGTGCGGTGGATACCGCATTTTGTGTTTCTTACATGTACAAACACTAGAATAACAGACCAAAGAATATATCTACGAGAACGTGAAAATGTGTGATGCATAGAGTGCGCTTTGCTCTTCTTGTTAGTGTAAAAGACAGTTTAGCAGCGTGAGAAGGAAATAAAGATAATTACGTTAAAAGGCAGTTTAACTAGCTAATGTGAATAGAGAAACATAAGAAATATGCTTAAAAACTAACCTAATCTATTAAGACGTTTGGTGAGTTTAGCATCTGCTGAAAGAATGTATCGAGTAGAATCCGAATATATTAGTTGTTAGTAACTGCAACTATCCTTGAAGGATATAGAAACGTTTAAAGAGAGTGATCCTAGCGCAGCAGGCTTTAAGATGACACAGTGCGTCACAGCCGCGTGTCGCTGGCAGTACTCGACCTGGGTACCGCCCCCGACGTCCGTTGTTCCTTTGAGCGTGGTGGTCAAAACCGTCTCCGTGATGGCTGCGTCCATCACACCGATATCAGATCAAAGGTGGATGTACCTGTTATGATTTTTTTTGGCGTCTCGCTGCCTACCCAATCAGGAGGTAGAGCAACTTGTTACGGTCGACCTGATTGGCTCGCTAAAACAGCTAGTCGGGAGAGCGCGCGGTGGAGCGAAGGAGGTAGCCGGCCAAAAGCCGAGGGCAACCTGCCTTCTTCCCCGGCCGACCCGTCACCCTGAGAGGGGGTCGGATAGGAGGTGGGAGTGAACAGCCCTCCGGGCTACAGCCCACCATCCCGAAAGGGTAAACAGCCTATTCGCGTGGTTCTGGTAAAGCCGCGTTCAGGGCTATAAAGGCCGCCGATTGCCAACCTCGAACGCCGAATGCCGAATCCACCCAACATTTCTGGGGTGGTTACTACGGAAGAGTACGACCATTATCCGCGACGTGGACAGAGAACCAGCAGGCTGCTGCAACAGGGGTGACTCTTGTCAGTCGGGAAAGGAACTCGGGCATTCGGATAGGTGTTGTGACTGTGGATCTGAGAGACGTGGCGTCTGCGGTATTCCTATCCAACATCGTGAAAGTGAGTTTACGTACAGTGTAGGAAAGTAGGACACGACCGTAACTCAAAGATAGTTGTCTTGAACAAACTTAGAAGAAAGTATAAATCAAACTTGTTGATTTGTCGGTTGTCCAACGGGACTAGTTATTTGTAGAATACTTACGGTTATCTCTTGTGATCGTCGGTCGATCATATTGTTAAGACGTCGGCGTGACGTCATTTTCTGTGTGGTTGTACACGTTGTAACGAAGTCAAACGAATTGTCTTCGGAAAGGATACGGTTTTCCTTGTTTTCACCGAAGTGAATTATCGGTACGGTAGAATTCATACCCCGGTAAATAACGTGTGCGTGTAGATACGTATAGCGTCACTGGGATGAATATATGAGAGTGCGAGTGATTGTTCTACTGTCAGGAACACAGAGATAGGGACTGAATGAGTATGACTGTGCATTTTGAAGTTTGGATTTTTTTAAAGTGCGAATGATACTGCGTAGGCGTAGGTCCACTCCCTGAACAAAGCGATGGTCAAGGGGATGGGGGGCAGGTACAGGAAATAGGTGACAGTTGCAAGCCGTAGGGGGATGCCTACATCCGGTGTGTGGGCGAGGGTGCGAGCAGCCGGGAAACAAAACGAAAGGACGGAGAGAGACTAGAGGAGAGGGGAGAGAGAGTTTGGGCGAAAAAGATAAGCTCCCAGTTCGCAGAGACGCGAAGGAGGACTTTTGATTCTGGACAGAGCCCGAGAAGCAGAATCGTGCCACCAAGTCGGCGTAAAGCTTGGGAAAATACTGCGCAAGAAAGTCGCAGAATAGTGCCACCAAGTCGGCGTAAAGCTTGGATATATACTGCGTAAGAAAGTCGCAGAATAGTGCCACCAAGTCGGCGTAAAGCTTGGATATATACTGCGAAGAAACGCGCAGAATAGCGCCAGCAAGTAGGCGTAATACTTGGAAGAATATTGCGAAGAAAGAACTGAATAAAAGTCACAGTGTTGACAAACCCATAAACAGGCGTAAGACTTGAAAGAAAACAGCGAAAGAGGCCGTGGCTGTAGATAACCAGAGCTGTACCAACCAGGCTGATGACGGGATTTCGTTGGATACCCAGTCTTACCGAGGCCAAAGTTGACAGACCGGGACAACAACCACGAAGAAGAGAGAGAATTCTATCGAAGGACTGTAGGGTGGTGTGCAAGGGAATAATTACTGACAATCTTAAAGGAATCCAGAAACTGTATCGAGAAGCCAATGTGTGATGAAGCGGGTTCGCTTCGCAAACTTTCTCTCTCTTTCTTCCAACAGAGGGGCAGGCCTTTGTTACAGCTCGTTCTCCATACTTTATTGAGTTGCTGCCCAACACTGTCCGTCGGCCAGGGCTCAATCCTCCTCGACCGGTCCGATCCCCCCCTTTTATAGAGCGACAATGAATGGGGGCGGGCCACAATGAAAGCATTGCCAGCAACAGCCCGAGCTAGCGGGTGAAATTAACGCGGGCAGCACATTTTGTGTTTGTTGCCCGCACAAAAGTATAGATAAAAAAAATGAAGAATATATACACAAGAACATGGAAATACGTGATGAATAGAGTGCGCTTCGCTCTTCCTGTTAGTGTAAAGGACAGTTTAGTAGACTGAGGAGGAAATAGAGATAATTACGCTCAAATGCAGTTAAGCTAGCTAATTTGAATAGATACAGATAGGAAATTAGCCTACAAACTAACCTAATCTATAAAGATGGTTGTTAAGTTTACTATCTAAAGAAAGAGCATATCGAGTAGAATACGAAGATGTTAGTTGTTAATGTGTGTAGTTATTCTAAAAGAGTATAGAAGCGTTTAAAGAGAGTGAAGCTAGCACAGCACGTTTAAAAATGCCGCCGCACGTCAGTCACGTGACGCTGGCGGTATCCAGCCTGTAATCTGATACCGCCCGCTGTGAGCGGGTGGTGGCGAAACCGTCTCCGTGATGGCTGCGTCCATCACAAATGGAACATTTCGCATGGTACTGACTTGTGTGTGTATGTGTGTATCAGGAACCACTGGATTCAATGTAATGTGAGTATAGCATTCTAACCATTTTACTTAGAAGTTTTGATAAAGGAAAAGAGGAACAATACCTATTTGACCCGTGTAAAAATTATAGTTTTTTTTTTTTTTTTTTTTTTAATGGTCAACACATGATACATGATACATTCTGGGTGTGACATTTCCTCAATAGAAATTATAGTTGATAAATATCTATATTGTTAAATTGTGGTAATATCTTTGCATTAAAGGTGGGAACGGACGCTTGTCTGTGGATGTTTCTTGGTGGTGAAAGCATCATTGTTCTCGTAACATCTTAAGAACAAACTTGATCGCCGATCTTCCGTAGTTAAGTCTGCGGAGGTCGGGGCGATCATGACACCTACATATGTCAGTAGATGTATATTGGAGAATCATTCAATGTGTAGTTAAACATTCTATGTTGTAGCTGCAAATAAACAGAATAGCATATTATCGCTGCCCTCTTTTTAATAAGTTGTGCGCGTGACAAGCAAGGGGGTGGAGGCTTAAGCCGATTTGGAAATTGATGAAATTAGGCAGCGATCGCATTGTTCCCCCTTCTTGACACATTTTTATGTTGTTGTAACTCTAGCAGGCAGGCTAGTGAAACACATAAGCGCAATACCCCAGACACACCACAGAGTATTACCACAACAGTACCTAAATGTAGAGCACCATACAGACAGGGAACGTATGATGTCACGCATGTACTGGCAGATAACATAGATACAACTGTTATTTGCACGATATCGGTATCGGATATTCGAGAGAAGAAATGAATGAATACCGTAATGATCACTATTACAATGGCAAATGTATGGCTTGTATGTATATTATTTACCTACTCTTTGTACCTGATAATCGGATGTTTGCTGTATGTTCCCCTCTAGAAACAAACTTGTGGGTTTTTCTCAATAAAATGTTGATGTCGATGTCGACATGGCTGTCGTGCGCCTGTACTCTTCGTTTCTGCTGACTTTGTTTCTGGATGCATTTGGTTTTCTTTCACAAGGTTTTCTGAGTTGACTGTGTGTATCTCCACTGTCTGTACCCTTCGGACAGATTGTTCCATGTCTCTCTCCTTGTTCGTTCCTGCCGTTGTCTTTGCTATAATGCATGGGGAGGAAAGGTTAGTGATCCAGAACGTTGGTAAGGAGGACAATCATCACGCATGTTGCGTCCCGTCGGGACCACGGGGCCGAAATAGGAAGTGAAATGGGACTCCACATACTTAGGGTCTATGTTGATCCCATCCAGCTGGCAAACGCTACCCTTCCTGTTATGTTATTCTCTCTGTGTGTGGGAGAACAAAATAATGTGTTCGATGGAGAAGTTGATTTGTGGTAGGGGTGGGGTTGGGGGACCAAGCTCACCCACGTGATGGGCTGAATGTTTTCAGTTTGGACGGAACCAGTAGACCTCATAGGTTTTTTGTCGAGAAGGAAAGGGTGGGGGTCATGTATTATAGAGGTGGGGTTCAGATTTGGATTGTGTCAGTTAAACAATATATGGGGGAGGGTCAGTACAGCAATATGCCGATGTTCTGTGTTTAGTGTTGTGCGTGGGTTGGATTGTGAGTTTGGTGTGGCAGCAGCTTTATGTCTGTCAGAGTGCAGAGGGCCCTGGGGGGGGGGGGGTTACTGTTCAGGAAGTTGAATGGCTCCCGTTACTACATGTTCACTATGAGTCCAAAATGTTAGAAAGGTAAAAGGCACGCTGGCTTGTTCACACTCTGTTGTGACTACCAGTGTTGTGACTACGGTACATGACAACAGTGTTGCTAGATCTGTCCACTCACAACAAGTTCGACATGGCTGTCGTGCGGCTGTACCTCTCGTTCCTGCTGACTTTGTTTTTGGGTACGTCTGGTTTTCTTTCACAATTTTTTTTACTTGACAGTGGTCTTTAAACAGCAGCATTTATTTCCATCTTTATTTCCCATCACTTTATATAAACATAGTTACAATTTCCACAGAAAGCTTACATCTTAAAAATAGTGGTCGCCTGTGAGATCTTTAAGAAAAAGATAAAACGTGGATGGCGGACTGTTAGACAAAATCAATAGTTTAGAACAAAAGCATAAGGAGTTAGAGACTAACGTTGAAGTCACTAGAGTAATACATTAAGATAGAGTACAATGTAAAAGTCTAATGAGCAATTATAATATGGCAAGTGAAAACAAGGGTATTAACAGTTGTAATGAGGAATCATGCAATCTAGGAATCGTGCAATCTAGGGATGGAGACATCTTCATCATTGTGTATTATCAGTTGTAAGTAAGGATCGTGCAATCTAGGAATCGTGCAATCTAGGAATGAAAAATGCATTTAGACTTATGAATAAAACCGTGTACACTTAAATGAACATTCACCGTCTGACACTGCTTACTACACGTATACTGACTGTTCCAGTGCCTGCAGCAAGGTGTGAATACTGTTCTTTTATAGAATACTCGTACTATTCGAAAAGCTATAACTACGTCTACAAGTCCTGCAGCTACGCATGTTGTATCGACGATTGCTGTACTTACAGTGAATACATCGCTAAAACCTATACAACTACCACCACGTGAGTATATGTGATACACCGATACCTCTGTCATTATATCTCTCTCTATATATATATGCCACAGCCCACACGTGAGTTGTTGTACATGTAACACACCAATCACTATCACGCACGAGAACAGACTGTTGTCACATACAGCGGCCATATTTCAGTACATGTGATGCAAAAGGAACAGTCGGTCATTAGCAAAGACATGGATGGCTGGATGAGAACTGGATGAGGGCTGAATGAGGGCGGGATGATTGCTGAATGAGGGGTAGGTTAGGGCGGGATGAGGGCTGACTAAGGGCTGCAACAGTGCGGGGAAAGTTAACAATAAACTGGAAGCATTTTCTGTAGATAACTCACTGGCAACTGTTGTTGTGGTCGATGACTGTAAGGACTGTTGTAGATGCTAGCAGTTTTACTGTCCGCCGAGTACAGTGCTGCTGTCAGTACTACTGTTCTTGAGATCAATGATAACCTTACCTCTTCAGTGGTCTTTAAGAATGTTGTAGCAACATTTCTGTAGCATTATCAGTGTTGTAGTAGCGTTGTTGTAGTCAGTCAACAGAGATGTTATGTTTGGACGATGCTGTTGTTCAGAGCAAAGCCTCGTTCGACCTGTTCTTTTACCGGGTACTATTCCGGCTACTACTACACCATATACAAGTCCTGCAGCTACGGGTGTTGTACCGACGATTGCTGTACTTACAGTGATTACATCAGTAACACCTACACGTGAGTATAAGTGATACACCGATACATATGTCATTATATATATATATATCTGCCACAATCCACACGTGAATTGATGTACATGTAACACAAAAATCACTTTCACAGATGAGAAAAGACTGTTGTGCCATAGTTGAGTACATGTGACAAACCATACATTACCAGTATCAATACACGTGATGCACACACGCTGGTCGTTAGGCGTGTATTATTCACATATTTGCACCAGTCAAAATTACTGGTAGGTACCAACAGATATCATAATTACACCTATACATTGTAATTGATCTCATAAAACACCTGTATGCACGTGAGTACATACAATGCACACACATATTGGTCATAACTCACACAGGAGCGTCTTAACTCACTGATACATTGGTCATCACCGATATACCCATCTGACTTCTGTTTCATTATAAACTGACGTCAGTATAGATGTTCTTACTGTAAATAGACCTATACTTGCTGTCATTTTCTATACAACAATGCAAGCCAGCCAGCCAGACAAACAGACAGCTTTAATTAAAACACCTATTTATATGACATTATGAACATGGTGGTAAAGCATATTGATATAAACCCATATTTAAATAAGAGTCACTCGTGAGGAAACACGTCTTGTATGGTTGAAGTAAACATTAGTATGACGTCAATGGCAACACAAATATGGATGTTACTGCAGTGTAAAGGCTATGTTAGATGACATGGTAATCAAAAGTTAACTTAAAGCCTTTTCCAAGAACTCCAGTTATACTTGAAACCAAAAGAAACGCAAACTGAGTGAGGGTGATTTTATTTGAATGAATTTCCTTTCATTTAAATGGGTTTGAACCGATCAGTTATCGAGAAAATCAGTAGAGTGATTCTTTAAATAATGCGTGTTCAACTTGCGTGGTGAGAAAGCGTTCAGAATGTCCCAGACGTCTGAAATCCGAGTTCACAGTCAGTAGCGGGTGTCCCCCATTGGCGTCGACGTTTTCCTGTGCTGTGGGGAAGCCATCTGGTGACAGAACACAGAACGTGAAGGAGGAAGTCGAGGGACAGAAGAAAGACAACAGTTTGAAGCACAAGCAGAGAACCGGCCTTGACCGGCTGTATGTAACTGAACTCCAGTGGAGCGAGTTCAAAGGTTGACCCAGAAGTGTCGCTCAGTGCAGTGTCTGTTTGACGTCATCAAGAGAGGTCACAATCCTTAGTAAGGGTTGTAAGGAAGGGAGACGAGGAGAGTTGGACAAGAAGTCTGCAGTTACAGAGGAGCTGCCAAGAGGACCCGTTGCCACGTCAATGTTTAGGACAGCAGAGGGCGCTTCTTCGGTACAGACTGTGTGTTTTACACGTGGTCATTGTTTGTGTGCAGTTGAATCAGGCGGTCTAGGGTTTAGAAGTTCAGGTAATGAAAAGAATTGAATGTCGTTATTTAAACCCAAAAGGTGAGCAGATGGGAACTCAGGCCATATATATTGTAACAATATGCGTGCCAGGCAGTAGGTAGCAGGTAGGTTATAGTTAGGGGCACAGAGTACAACTTAGAAGAGAACATTCCATCCAAGACAGATCTGAGCCTGAACTTAACACTTAGCAGGCCGGACATAACTGAGAGGTCACACACACCATTTTAAGCCGCGCAGCACTCAATAACTATATACAAAAGACCCATAACTCCAAACTATGCATCGTCCACTAGGGTCACCAAGCATGCAGTTGCCCACCACAGCCACACGTGCAGATTGCAAAAGGTCCTTATTGGTGCCGTGGCATAATGCTACAATATGCAGCAGGGCATTATGAAAAAACTTATTTGTAATACAGTGATAACGTTTCAACCTACACGGCGGTAGTGTGCAGCATGCACAAGAAACAAAACGTTAGGAGAAAAGGTGAGCTCTAATGCTAAAGCATATCAGTGAAAAGTGTGTTGGTATCATTGTTGCGGTCAATAGCAGTGACAAGTGTGTTGGTATCATTGTTGCAGTCAATAGCAGTGAAAAGTGTGTTAGTGTCATTGTTGCGGTCAATAGCAGTGACAAGTGTGTTAGTATCATTGTTGCAGTCAATAGCAGTGACAAGTGTGTTAGTATCATTCTTTTAGTCAATAGCAGTGACAACTGTGTTAGTATCATTGTTGTAGTCAATAGCAGTGCTAGGGCTGGCCGATGTTGGTATTCAGAGTAGTGCCTCGCAGTCTACAGGTAAGAAAACCCCTGACAAAAGGCTTCACTGTAAACAAGAAATGTAAAAATACTTCGTTTGTTGCAAAACCAAATGCATTTTACATTGATCTAGAACGCTTTAGATGTGTTCGAACTGAGCTAGTGTAAAAATGTGTTGTGGTCTGTGCTGTCGAAAGTATTCAAGTGGACGGAAAATACATAGATGTTCTGATAATCTTCTAAACGTATGCCAGCGGCAACGTGTTCAGTCAAGAAGAGGCATCCCAAGAACATTTAGAACAAATTTAGTGTTAATTCGGCTTGCCTTCTATAACAACACATAAAGGTCAGCTGTTGTGGCAAATCACATGAATACTTGACAGGATGTTCTCCACACTTTGGGGGCTGTGTTACAGTGAGGGCGCTGTCATCGCAATCATCGCTGGAAGCGTGGTGGGAGGCGTCATTTTTATCGCCAGCATCATCACCCTCATCTGTTGCTGCGTCAAGCATAAGTCACGTTCTGTCCGCGTGGTACAACCCGCGCCGCACACCGCTGGCAACGTCACAGTAGTCGGTACGTGTAGTAGACATGTGTACTACACACGTGTTCTTGCACTTTTTTAGACGCAAGCACCCACGCACACATACACGCACGTACAAGCACGGTCAGAAATAGAAAAAGTTAATTCAAAATATGGAAAAACATAAAAATAATTAAAACGATACATAAAGAAATTTGTGCCTCTATTCAGCCGAGAAGATAATAGCCACTAAAATTTCTATGAATAAACTGTAGATCGTGCATCAATATATATTACACTAAAGCAGTAACCCATGTAGTAAGACCTTACGAATGGAGACAACAAATAGAATATAGGAACAGGGTGGCAGTGGGACTGACCAGAGTAGAGATAAATAAAATGTAGGAACAGGGTGGCAGTGGTACTGACCAGAGTAGAGATAAATAAAATGTAGGAACAGGGTGGCAATTGGACTGACCAGAGTAGAGATAAATAAAATGTAGGAACAGGGTGGCAATTGGACTGACCAGAGTAGAGATAAATAAAATGTAGGAACAGGGTGGCAGTTGGACTGACCAGAGTAGAGATAAATAGAATGTAGGAACAGGATGGCAGTTGGACCGACAAGAGTAGAGATAAATAGAATGTAGGAACAGGATGGCAGTTGGACTGACCAGAGTAGAGATAAATAGAATGTAGGAACAGGATGGCAGTTGGACCGACAAGAGTAGAGATAAATAGAATGTAGGAACAGGATGGCAGTTGGACCGACAAGAGTAGAGATAAATAAAATGTACGAACAGGGTGGCAGTGGGATTGACCAGAGGTAGTGAAAAAGTAGGTTGACAGTTTTACTGTCATGTCACAGGCCCCGTGCATTACTGTGTGCGGCAGTGTGTCTCACAGACCCCAAGAATGTGTCAATGTTGAGCGTGGACATTTTGAACACTTACTAGACTAACAGTAAAAATAAACAGTAATGGCAACTGTCAACCTGCTTTTGCTCAACCTTGCAAAACGTAGGAATATGGCTGCAATAAAACCAGAAGTTATGATAGAATGTAGAACTATGGCGTCAGCAGGACAGACCAGAAGGAGAGACAAACATAATGTAGGACTAGGGTGGCAGTAGGACTGACCAGACGTAATGATAGAATGTAGGAATAGGGCGGCAGTAGGA
>SMGT01003210.1:5281-18298 GCA_004794575.1 Lanistes nyassanus
CCGCCCGCCTCGGGCAGTTCACACCTCCCGGCTACAACAAAGCTGTGGTGGTCGGTACTATGCGTCAACAGTTTCCTTCTGACGTGCAATCTCTCCCTGATTAACTAACCCACACCTGGCCAGCCTGACACCTGTTCTAGAGCTAGGTCCCCACCCACAGCTGTGCCTCAGGCCAGGGTAAGTAGCACCTTACCCCTTTCTTCTAGAGCCAGCACCCCTCATTAGAAGTGTGAAGAGGAACCTAACCTGGCCTGGTGATGACCTGAGCAGCTAGAGGGCCCCGGAGGGGCGTGAATGGGTCACTAGGCCACACCTACAAACTATGGTGCAATCACTTTGACTTACCAGACCCAACTCGTGACAGCATGGCTTGCTATATCCCGCAAAATATATTAATGTTGTGTACAATTTACTAGTATGGCGACAGCAACAATTACAGCTTATAAGTGTGACGCTCCATTTCGCGCACAGTAGTTCTGTTTTTGTCTCTGTCTTTGTCTCTGTCTTTGTCTCTGTCTTTGTCTCTGTCTTTGTCTCTGTCTTTGTCTCTGTCTTTGTCTCTGTCTTTGTCTCTGTCTTTGTCTCTGTCTTTGTCTCTGTCTCTGTCTCTTCGTGTCTCTCTCTCTCTCTTCCTTCCCCCGCTCTCTCTCTAGCTCAGAGGGGAAAACTGTGGACGAAACGACCGGCCCCCTTATGACGGTGTCTGGGAAACATTTCTTAAGATTGTCTAACCATCTACTGAATTCAGTCTTATCATTTTTCTACTCTATGAAATGCACTGTTACTTTTTTTAAATCACATCTCGTATTTATTTTTTAAAACTAGGGCTTTTGTAATATAAATGTCAGATAGTTCTTGCATTAAGATGAGGTTTATACGACAAAAAATATTTAAAAGAAATATTTGAACTGTAAAAAAACGAACTGAAAGCATAAAATAAATTTTAGCATAATTTTTACTGATTTTGCGCACATGGTTCTTGGTATTTGGAACAAATCATAATATTAAACAATAGTAATAAAGAAGACTCTATTGACTATTGTAGGTCTGTAGGAAGGATAATATTTACATACCGTTTTGAGCGTTGGCTTGGGAGTGCTGTCAATTTTGCAGTTACAAACTCCTTGGGCTTTTTCCGGTGAGAAAAGCGTCTACTTACGTAATCGTGGCGGGTGTCTGTCGATCGCTGTTACCACTGCGCTGATATGTGTGACGTAAGGCCTGGCTGGGTCTTTGTCGTTTGTTCTAAGCGATTTTTTTTGACTAGGCAAAGCTAGAAGACGGTACATGGGTTTGTTGTAGAGGAGCTGCAGTAACATTAAAAGCAAAAATGAAGCAGTTCATCTCTATCCATCTGTTCAATTAACTATTAAAGTTATCTTTCAGTATTTTAGTCTGTAGTTTTTTATTGTTGGCGTTGTTTATATGCTTTAGTATTTCTAAACAAGTTTTACTCGTGTGTATGTCCTTTGTTTTATTGTTGTTTCATTAATAGTTTATGGTTGTACTTATACGTTTTCCATCGCTGTAATGTGTGTTTTGTAAAGGATTTGACTGTGTAGTGTTTTTATACTTTAGTTGCTTTGTTTATCCATACATGTTTATCCATATTGTTTAAAACGCAGAGCGCCCTGCATATTGCCGGAATATCGCGCAATATATATATATATATATATGCTTCCGTGTTATTATGAGTTCCACATTTCTCACTCCAAAAATAGTGATGCGATTGTTGTGATCATTTATGCTTGGACTGCAATTTTTGAAGACTTAGCGTCCTTTGCGTGTGCATGCATAACAATCTGTACTCCGCTTACCTGTTTGGTGCAAAATCTTCCAGGAACGGAATGACGCAGGAATGATATAGACCTCTCATTTCAAGTGTCCAGTTAGGAACACAGAGCACGCAAATAGGTGGTTGACAAAATAAGTCGAAGGGAAAAAGTTTTAAAAAGTGTTTGGATGACTTATTTTTACCGATGGATGGAATGCGGGTGGGGGATGGGGTCAAATATTCTGGGACGCTCGGGTACCGAACCACAGTCCTTGGGTTCAGAGGACCGCGCTCCAACCATTACGAGATCCACTAGAGTAAAAAAACTTTTAACGTTTACTCAAATTTCTCCGAGAGGTCTAAAACTTTAGCCACGTGCGCAAATAAGAAAACGTATGAAGCCGAGAGACCAGATTTCTGAAACAGTCAGCTGTATTACTCACTGCAATGTATAAGCTTCTATGAAGGAACAAATATTAAAAAAACTGGAATGTTGTGGACATGTATAAAGGCACATGGGCCGGCAACTAATGAAAAGGGTGCAGGAACTGTAAAGTAAAACTTTTGAACACAATGATAGACAGGTAAAATGGATTAGGGGCAGAGGAGGTCTGACAAAGGCCGCTATTCACAAAACTCAAGGTCCTTATGGCGCAGCCATTAGAAACAATACAGGAAATGTAGTACAGATGAATATTTGGAGATATTTGGGCAACCTATAAACACAGAAATAGAGAGCATGAGGACTGTGGCTACTGGTGTCCTTCAAAACACCCACATGGGGGTGATCCTGACCAGAATTCTTTCCCCAGATATGTCTGTGAAGCTATTAGACCAGTGTTTGAAACACAGATCTCAGAAGATCTTTTGCAGAAATCTACTCATGGTGGTAGCCAAAATACCATTGAAAGTTTCCACACCATGATTTGGCATCTGTGTCCCAAGACTGTGTTTGCAGGACGCAAACGACTGTGTAGCTGTGGCTGATGCTACCATTGTTTATAATGATGGTGAATGCGGCAGATTCCCTGTTGACAGCTGTCTATGCCAGTAGAGTACTATAACAGGCAGTGTTTTAAAGAAATCTATAAAGGGCGAATAGAGGGTGCAGAAGTTAGTGCAACACCTGCTGCAAAACACAGGGGGCAGTGTCGCACTCTTCAAACAGCCTCCCAGATCTTAACTATAAAGAACACTACTTATCAGAGGGGGGGGGGGCATGAGGGAATAAGAATAGCTTCCCAAAGTGCGAAAAAACCTAACAGTTATTTTTTTAATGAAGTCTTGTACATTGTTTACTAATGTTCACACTCTCAGGTTGTAAGAAAATAATAGGCTGAAATTTTGCACACAGCTTTGATTTGGTACTTTAATGGAAAGCATGAATTAACCTCTAAGTAAACTATAAACATAGTTATGCACACGTCAATAGTACCATAAGTACCATGGCCTAAATTGTATGTTATTCTTCTCCTTGGGATTAACCAGTCTCCCTCACAGCAGTTCACAGAGGGTTTACAGGGATCGACTAGGTCCGATGAAAGTAGTCACCCCCCCAAACAAACAAACAAACAAAACAAACAAAAAGTGAACGGTTTGGAACAAAACATAACGTTTCGGAAGAGATGTTGTAGGCTTACATCGAAAAGAGACTAATTGCTTAATGCACACAGCTGCATTAGTTCTTAATGCAATTTAGTCCTTTTTCACCCTGTACCACCTTTCACCCTATACTTGTCATCTGACAGCTCAGTTATATCCGCTGATGGCTCCTAATGCGTGATTGTGCGATACGTGCTCTCTTTTTTAAACTCGGGTGTTCTGTGGAAGTCGCTGGAATAATACCCGTGCGTTACTAGAAATTTATCACCAAAGTCCCATCTCAGTAGGGCAAGGTGAGATCAATATCACATTCTTGGCGTCCATCGTTCTTAGAAAATATTGAGATCCTGTTTGACACTACAGTCTATACACAACCTCCAAGAAGCTGAACACGACACTTTCCGTTTTGTGTATTAAGTGGCTGAACCCCAGCTCCCCAACTGCCCCACATAAAAACCCCCATTACATCAATGGCACACCAAGGGTCGAGCAAAAATACGATAATAAGACCCGAACAAAAATGTTTCAACAGAGACCGACTAAAGTTTATACAAAGATGTTGTTATATACCATTCCTTTACATTTTTGTGGGTATTTTCAATTTGTTTTGTGTTTTTGTTTGTTTGTTTGTTTTTGTTATCATGCTGAGTAATCTTCTATTGTGCAGTTACAATTACGAATTAAGATGAATCAGACTCCCACGATCAAGAACACTGACCTACTGACCCAGTCAACTGAAATCAAATCCCCGACGTCGTTCTCGGGTAAGAATTTTAAGAATGTAGATCCTGCTTTAAAATTATTGTTCATGAGCTTAAAACAGTCGGTTGCCCCCACCACCCGGACAACAAAACCCTTTGCCGGGAAAGTAAACATTTTCTCTATTTGCCTGACCTGGCAGCTACCACCTGCAGAACAGCTACCACCTGGTTTCAAGATCGCAACGGGTGGTAATCTTCCGCTTGAGTGTTCTCAGCACAGTGGGCACAACAGACTCACTCAGCATCTTAACACGATGCACGCTGTGCCGTCCCCATTGTTTCGCTATCGAGAGGCAGAGAGGGACGCGAATTTGTTTTTCCTAAACCCCCAGTATAAGTAGGACCGCAGCAAACCCACCTGATTGGCTACTTGACGCAAGTGACTTCGCTGTTCCACCATTTGAACAGCTCTATGAGTGAAACGGAAATGTTCGTCTGCTAGGTCTTTAATCAGAAGACTAATTTAAATAGTGCTAAACAAATTAAAAACCTTTCTCATTGACCTATTATGATTGTTTCAAGTGCACTGGAGAGGATTGTGGAAGGCGGAAAGCACTACTAAGGGAATAAAGTAGAATATTGTCAGATGTGTCTAATTAGTCTTAGTGTCCAGCAATGACACTCTGCCCCCAAACAGTTGAATCAGTCAACACCTCCCCGTATCGACAAGGCTACCTCCCCCTGTACAGTAACGCCTGAGTAGCGGCAGTTTTTACTGGTCTGTGTAAAGGGGTCGTGGGGAAGTGGAAGAGGGGTCATTCTCGCCTTCTAGTTTACCAATAGATGTACACATAAGCCATCGACAAAGAAATACAGGATACATAAGTCATTTTTCTGTTTTGAGTCATTCATCAGTATGAGAGAGAAGATTATGGAGTGGGTACGTATGTCAGATGCGAGTCATTGTCAGAAACCCGATTAACAAACAAAAGCTTTCCTCTCTCTTTAGTGTAAATTATTGGAAGTGTGTTGTCTGTCTGAATGCGTGTTCGTGTTCGAAATTTGTTAGACGCCTCAGTGCACTGTCACGGAAACGACCCCCCTCTAGCGTTCCAATGACAAGAAAATGGAAACTTTTATCTACAAAATGACGGTCAGGTGATCAAGGTTGTCAATTCTCACAAGTATCTCGGTTTAATGTTTACAACTCGTCTATCGTTTTCCCAAGCCTATAAGTGTCACATGTCACTCCTAGGTTATCACCTGTCACTCCTAGTTTAGCTTGTTCTCCCCGCCCCTTCTCTTCACACCTATGTAGGTGGGGCGCTCACCATTGGTCATGGCAGCTGCCCTGCTCCACCTAGTCTGGCCAGGACCAGTTTAGTCAAGCTTAAGGTGTCAGGATGCTTAGTACTTAAGGAGGGAAAAACGTGAGATAGGGATCGATATACACACAGAGACAGGACATGGAGAGAGAGTTAATGTAGGAAGACCAAGAGAAGCGGACACGTGTAGACACACGGACCTCTACCCCTCGCCATCTTAGCCAGGACGTTGAAAGAGCTTCAGCTAGCAATCACGCGAATACACTGGGCTGTATTTCGCCGACTACGAGACCAAGGAGTAAGTGACTGTTGACTGTGCCTTATAAGTAAGACTGCTCTTACCATAAAGTGGGACTCGAGTTGATAGGTGGTTTTATCCTGCCGGAGACAGGAGACGTCATAAGCTAGTGGCCCGGCAATAAAGCCAATAGGGGAGGTATAGAGTGTAGTGCGGTTCGTGGAAGTGTCTTAGCTTCGTAGTTGGTCGTTGATTAGCTTTAGAGCTGTGTATTGCGGTCAAAGTGTTGTTTGAGTAGTGACAAGAGTCGGTGCTCTGTCGTTGGTCAGATTGATTCAGTGCATAGAGCGGGATCATAGGCCGTTTTGCAGTTTGATTTCCCTCTTGCTTTAGCTTGATTATCTTCTTTGTCTGATTCCTCGCGGTATGACGTAATCAGGCAGCGTCTTACCCTAGACAGGAGCACGGTGATTCTCTGTAAATAATCTGTAAATATATTTGATGTTGTCGAGCCAGTTAGTGTTTGAAATATATGTTGAATAACAGTTCGCTGCAGTTGTGTGTTTTACGAGGGTGGGGGCTCTTGAGCTAGAAGTGTTTTGCCTGTGTGAGACTGAGCGAACGTGTCAGAGTATGAGAATCTTTTCCCTCGGTAGATTTCTCTAGTTATTCACATTATTTCATAGCGTCGTCACCCTTTGGTGTAGAAACCATTGACCTGTTGCAGTAAAGGTTTTGGTGACGATTGCTCAATTAAATCTACATTTTACGAGATCGCCATAAAAGTTTATTCAGTAATTCTGGAGAAGTCGAGTCCAGTAAGTTAAGGTACCGCCCGGCCGTCACAATAAGGATTTGGTAACAAGAGCCAAACTAGGTGTTGTGCAACGCTTTCAAACTCTCTAGAAGCTTGGAGACTGCTCTCCCAACATATTGTACAAACTATTTGACAGTCAGATTAAACCAATGCTCCTTTATGGTTCCGAAATATGGGGTCTAAAGAGACACCTTCCCATAGAACAAGTTCATTTGTTTACATTGAAAAAAACTGCTGAATGTTAGCCCTAAGACTCCCAACGACATGGTGTATGGTGACACAGGAAGATTCCCCCTGTCAGTACATACCGCTGTGTCATGTGTGCAATACTGGTTACGTCTGACAAGGCTTGACACAGACAGGCTGCCACGCAAGGAGTACAGCATGTTTCTAGAGCTCCACAACAGAGGCAAAGTGTGCTGGGCTTCGGACCTTACAGAACGCTTTATACATATGGATTTGGATTTGTGTGGGAAAACCAAGGTGTAGATAATGCGAATGGTTTCTTGGGTGGAATTAAACTCGATTGCCATAAACAAGAATGGCCATCGCACATTTCTAACAGTCCAAGGTTTAATGTGTATGCAGCTTTTAAGTCCTCACTACTTTTGGAACCCTGTCTAAAGTGCATTAAAAACAAGGTGCTGAGAAATATTCTGACGAGATTTTGAATGGGCATTTCAACTCTTAAAATCCAGGTACAAAATAGTCCCAACACAAGAGTTACACTGCTCTTTATGCAAGACAGAAGTGGACGAAGAATTCCATTTCCTTTTCACTTGCGACCATTTAAAATGATTTGAGATCAAGATATCTTGGGTGCAAATATACCTTACATCCATCACATTCTACCTTCTCTTGTCTGTCTCAAGATCCTCGTAGCTCCATCAATTTAGCCAGACACCTTTACCACAGTTTTAAGAGCCGAACTGGAGTGAATGCAATTGAAATGCCAGATAACTGTCCACAGAGCTTTCGTGGACGTAAATGTTTACTACAGTCATGATATCATTTGCCTCTAAGGATGGAATTACTGGTTAATACTTTGTGTCATGCTCATCTCCCATTGTAAAGGCCATGTGGCCAGAGACAATAAAGTTTTTCGTTTCGTTTCGTTTTAGTAAATGCTGTTCCTTTACGGGCACAGGTGGAGAAAGAGCTTTTAGACATAAATTACGTCACGGTCTATGACGTAAATTAGTTGTCCTGTCAGACACTAAACATCACAGCGTGTGCGTGCGTGTGTGAAGGCGTGTGCGAGTGCGTGTGTGAACGCGAGTGCGAGTGCAAATGCGAATGCGAGTGCGAGTGCGAGTGCAAATGCGAATGCGAATGCGAATGCGAATGCGAATGCGAATGCGAATGCGAATGCGAGTGCGAGTGCGAGTGCGAGTGCGAGTGCGTGCGTGCGTGTTTGTGCGAGACCACCTTACAACGTCTGCCTCAAACCACGTCCTTGTTTTCTTGCAGATGACGTCATGACCGGGAACGTGACTCTGAGCTTAGAAGAGGAGATTCTCAAGCGAATAGCGATATTTCTGACCTATTCCATCATAGTGCATTCAGAGAGAATTTACTTCGCCCTTCCAGCACTAAATTTTATTATCGGCCTTCCCGGAAGTGTCGTCAGCCTCTTGGTGATCCTGCGCATGAAGCCGTTTACATCTTCATCCTTTTACTTCTGTGTGCTGGCGGTTGCTGACGGTCTCTTTGTTGTTTTTGTTATGTTGGATATATACTCTTGGCTAATCTCAACAATGTTGACAGGAGCATTATGCCCAATAGCTGAAGGAATCTGGGAGATCTTGACATTGTTTCCAAACTTTGTCTTAATTTTCCTGGCTGGAGAGAGATGTCTTGCCGTTTGGTTTCCTTTAAAGGTATTTTTTTTTTGTTAAATTTTAAAAGTACACTTTCCCCACACCAACATTTTTAACCGTGTTAGATGATACATTTTCTGAAACGTCTGCAATTTTTTTTTACTAACGAGATACATTTACATTGTACAGAGGGAAAACAGCGCTCATCTCCCGCTTCCCGATCTGTTTAAATGGAGTGTGTTGCGCTTGTATGACTGTAGTTACGAGAATTTGAACATTAATTCTATTTATAACTGTGGAGTAAACAACGCTACATCCAGTGTCACGTGTTGGGGTCTGGTGGTTCAAGGAGATTGCACCATAGATTCCAGGTGTGACCCATCCACGACCCTCAGGCTCTAATTAAAAAATTCCATTATCCCCTTGTTCAAGCCGCCATCTAGCCGCTCACTCATCACCAGCCCAGGTTAGGTTCCTGCTCACACCTCTGATCAGGGGTGCTGACTCTAGAAGCCAGGGGGCAAGGTGTTATTCGCCCTGACGCTGGCCAGGTGTGGGTTAGGGACGGGAGGATTACGTATCTGGAGGAACTGGCTGATGCGTAGTATCGAGCACCAGGGGTGCACTCTAGGTGTCCACTTCGGGGCGATATATGCAATTTTTGTCTCTTTCACGGTCTTTTTGCCGTTGATTGGTGGTACAGCACGCCTCACTTGTCACGCACTGTCCCCTCTTCTCGACATTTCTTGTCCAGTTACCGTTGTAGACCATCGTCTCTAAATAATTACCCGTCAGCTAAGTAACCCGTTTCTTAGTTATCTGCTTGTGTCGTCCTGAGGAAAGGACAATGCCCTCAAACGTTGCCTTTGTTATTGTCCTGTTTTCATTGGTTAAAGTTTTCTTAGTTCTCGCTGTATGATTATGGTCTGGTTCAAGAACTCTCTGACGCTGTGTGCAGGATCAAGACCATATACAGTAACGAAACAGATTTTGTTTATGTAACCTAGACGTCCACCTTTTTCTCTAGGCTCAGTCCCCCATATGGACCTCTTCTGACCTATCACATTGCGGTATTTAAATGACATCACACCCATACAATTTTGCCAAACATTAACTCCAAATTAAATGTAAAACAAGGGAACTGTACCAAGCTAGAAAGGGACAAAGACGAAGAGAATCTACATGTTTTGGGGAACTACCCCTTCATCAGGACGACACAAAAACGGCGAAAAAACGAAACGGAAAAAGACTTAACTGCAGTAGATGTGGCGCGTTGGCTGCAAAGCAGGAGAATGACCAAGGGACAGTGAGTAAGAGGGGTTTAAAAAGAGTGGCAGCCAATCGCAAGGTGGGTAGGAGAAGGGTGGGGGTGGAGAGTGGGCGGGAGAGAGAGAAAGAGAAAGCAGCGTGGGTAAAGGGGCCAGAGAGAAGGGGAGAGAGAGAGCGGGAAGGAGGTGAGAGAAAAAAAGTAAGAGAGAGACGGAGGGGTGAGGGGGTTAAGGGGAAGGAGGTGGCGGGTCAGTGTTTTAGGTTGAGTCCTGTTGGTGCCATGGTACCAAAATGGGTAATGAAGTAGGACTCCATATTCTTACGGTCAACGGAATCGCCCTTCATTTTCCAGATACCACAGACCCTCATGTTGTCGGCTGTGTGTGGGGGTGTACTGAAGTGACGTGCAACTGGCGTGTTTCTGCGGTGTTTAGTGTCAGCTAGATGTTCTGTGAAGCGGGTGTTAAGTGTGCGTTCTGTCTCACCGATGTAGAATAACAATCCGACAGAATGGTAGACTTTTTCCTCGCCCGTAACTATCCCTCCAAACTTCTACACACAGCTAGACAGAAAGTTGCCGCCACACCACGCGCACTTCTCCTCCTTTTAGCGCGTCGTATTTCATTTGTCCCCCCTCCACACACCATTTTAGTTTTTGACTATTAGACCACGTATAAAATCCAATTGTACACTGATTATGTTTTTTAAAAAAATGTTTTTGTTACCTTCAGTTCCCCCCCCCCCCCGGAAAATCTAAATCTTATTTACTACGAAGTAGTAATTATTTTGTTGTAATTTGCATTAAAAATGTTTTGGGAAACATTAGTGTAGAAATACGAAACACATTGTTTGCCTGGACATATATACACGATTTAAATACAATTTTATACTGTAGCTCAGATTTGTGACTATTATAACGGTTTATATACTTTGTTACAGGTAGCGTTATTCACTTCAGTGCGGAAAGCCATAGTAGGCTGTACCGTGTGCGGACTACTGGTTCTGGCTCTTACAGTCCATAATTTCTTTCTTTGGCGCGTTGACAAGGTCTATAACGCATGCGCGCAGGTTGGAATTGACGGCTATTACGAGTTCTACTTGAACGTGTGGTCAAAGGTCATGCCCTTCCTGTTTTCGTTCGTGCCCAGCATCGTCATTCTGGTGCTCAACGTCATCATCATCAGGTAACACTAAATGACGTCAGAGGGGCTTGGGGTGGCGGGTGGGTGTACAACGTCATAAAAACAATCTGCTTGTCAGAAACGTTTGTGGCCTGCAAACTTTCCATCTCACTTCTCACACTATTTTAGAAAATGAGATAATTAACAACAGTAATGGACGTCTCGGTGCAATGGTTTGTGTTGTGTTTGTAACTAATTGACCAAAACTTTCTTGAAGCTTAAGATTTACATATTTATTGAAAACTGCGACATCATATAATATTCAGTAGTTAGTTGAATGAAAAGACACTCAAGAAAAGGAGTGGGTTGGGGGATCAGTATCTCTCGCCCTGAAAAAAAATTATAAACCAACATTAAAAGGGCGCTAACTGAACTACTGCAAAACTACTTTAAGGCGTTCTTCACACTAACAAACCATACTGTCGTGACCTCGTACATGACACCCTGTGAGGGATAGACAGGGGGATAGGGAAAGACGTGTACACTCCGTCACTCTCACAACCTCGCTCTCTGACTAACGAAAACAAACCCAAGTCCCAATCAGCAAAGAAGCTCCTCTATAAAGTGTTATTCAAAAAAAAAGTCTTCTATTGCTGGAACACCCAATACATGATATTCGAGAAACAGGATAGTTACTTCCAATAAGCTACATTCAAGCATTCACAATCCACAAGTTCGCGCTTCCGGTACCGCTTGGCGTGATCCCCAAACGGCGCTGGAGACAAGCTTGTGCCAGTCATGATCGTGAGTTCCGGTTTGCCTTCATCCTCTCAGTTAATCAGCCACGCACAGCACGCACAGCCACGCACAGTCACCAAAACTCGTGGTTTTAAGCCTAAATAAAAGGTTTTAAAGGTATAGCAAGCATCAGAATGCACTTTCTGAATTATTTGATGTATAATATGCCAACAGCCGACACTTGTGTATACACGGCAGACGAGCAGACGATGACAGTACTGACATAAATCTGTAAAATGTACGTACACAAGTGTCGATTTTTGACATATTAAACATCAGATAATTCAGAAAGTGCGTTCTGAGGTATTTCGTATACACGGCGGACGAGCAGACGATAACTCATTAACTGTACTGACACAAATTTGTAAAATGTACGTACACAAATAATGTCGATTTTTGACATATTATGCATTAAATAATTCAGAAAGTGCATTTTAATGCTTGATATACCTTTAAAACCTTTATATAGATCTAAGAAGTTTGGTGGCTGTTCGTGGCTGTTGTTTCGGGGTTTCGTATGACCGGTTCACAGGGACACTCGCCGTGCAGAAGTGGTTTGTGCACCACACATTGCGTAAGACGCCACCGATGTAAAACTCTTCTGTTGTTTTTACACCCGATAAATGAGCAGGTGACACCACCACCTTTTTGATATTTTTTTCTTCGATTTCTGGCTGGAATGCGAGCCGCTTGCGAGATGCAGCTATCACTTAACTAGCTAAGCGGAAGTGAGGATCATGAACCTCGAACTGGCTTGAGACATGGCCCCGGCCACAGTATCCTCAAATGGCGTGCGGAAACCTGTGGATAGAAGTCATATGTAAAGGCGACAGATCAGAGGTAAAGAGTTCAACGAGATCTAATCACACTCTCAATCAATCTTCTCTCGGATGTACATTTCGGTTGCAAAAAGTTTAGCTCACTCACCATTGAGTTTCGTTGACACAGGCACAACAAATCCACGGAATACTTTGAGTCTTTCCTCTAGAGTTCATAAAACCCACTGAGATAAAATGTTACGGCGAGTCACTATAAATTCCACTGGCACAACGTTCATTCCCCAAGGTGCGGGAGGTGCGGATCTATGCGGGTACCGAGTTCTCGAGTTCGCCGGACAGGTTCTAGAACAACGTTTGACTGGTGAGACGATCTTTAAATATCACAGTTTCTGTTTTTTCCAATGAAGAGATGTAACGTTATGAATGATCCCGACCTCGGAAAAGGCAATGTTGCGTTATGCCGGCACCAGAAAGGAACGTGCACCACTGCTCTCTCTCATCGTCAATCGACCCGTGATTTCTGGTCATAAGAGTTTTATTTTGCACATGGTGAAAGTCCAAGTGGCGGGTCGTTTACAACTTGGTAACTCTGCTTGTCTCTGCCTGTCTCTGCTTTTCCCCCCTTTTCCCACTAGAGCTTATATATTCGAGTTAAATGTCTACTGCTGACCTTTTCCAATCTGCACGTGTGGCTGTGGTGGGCAACTGCATGCTTGGTGACCCTAGTGGACGATGCATAGTTTGGAGTTATGGGTCTTTTGTATATAGTTATT
>SMGT01003211.1:6790-19747 GCA_004794575.1 Lanistes nyassanus
GGGGGGGGGGTTGTTAAGCCTCGTCTCAGGAGGCGCTGACGTCGCCTCGTACATGGAATCAAACAAGAAAACCCTACGAAAACGTATTACTACAATATCCTCATCTCACTAAAACAGCAGATAAAAAAAAATAGAGGAAAAACTCCCATGGAGTGTCTGGCCTACCTCCTGTCTAGGCAGAGGGTTTTGCCACAAAAATCCCCTACGCTCTCTCAGCGTTTCCAGTGCCGATGAAGGGGCTCTGCTCGGGTGTCTGGGCACTTGCAGAAAACGTCCGTCTGTTACGGTCCCTTCGGGTCGTCGGCCTTCTCTCTCACACAACGTCAATCTCCACTAAAACCAAACTGCGCGCCTCTCGTCCTATTCTCGCACTTTGATCACCTCTCAGTGATCTAAAAATAGCGCTTAGTCACCGCTCACTCTGACTACCTTACTCATCACCAATAATAATAAATCACCAATAATAATAATAATAGCAACCAAAACATTATCAGCTTGATAGCCCACCAAACATAAAACATTTGTAAGGAGATAAAGGTAGGAGGCACTGGAGAGATTATGCATTCTCCCTAATTTCTTTATAATTCCAGACTAAAATAAATTTAAAAAAACAGTAACATAGGAAGGTATGTTTAGAGAAAAAGAACTAGATACAGTAGTAATGGGCTAAGTATATACCAAATACTAGAGCTATAGCTCAGAAAAGTCAGCACACCAACAAGAATGGTCTCTTGACCCAAACTACATGAATCATTAAAAAATGGGGACCAACAAGCTAACAGAAATTTCAAGAAAAAAGGCAGGCAATTCGAGCAGAAGATGAGAAACAAGAGATTAAGGAACGAAACCAAACGGAACGAGACCAGGGTCCTTTCAGGAAGGGGGAAGTTTGGACAGTGCGAATAAGTAGAATGACTAAGTAAATAAAATTTTATACACAAACCATTATACCCGAATGTCAAACATTTTTTATGCACTTATATGTTCCAAAAGCTTCTGAGCTTTGTACAGAAATACTGCTAAATTACAAATAACAGTTTCGTTACTAGCAGATAGCAAAAGAGCAAGCTTAAACCCTGACGGGAATCTGATGAATTTAACAGGAATAGGGTCATTTCTCAGAGGTTCTAGAGTCGGACACCACAACACAAAATGCACCTCGTCTTCGACACCTGTATGCAACAAGACATTCATAACGTCACTGGTCACATATCTGTTTCTTTGCTCTAAAATCCCATACACAAGTCTAAATTTTGCCAATGCATTCATGACATATCCATTAATATTCATAAGCAAATCTGGTGCTGATTCAATTGTTTTAAATACACAGTACGATGGAAAAATTATCACTTGCATGGACATGTTTATCCCAACATTGCCTTGATTTAACCAGACACAATAAAAACCGTACTCACAGAGACATTTTCTGACATGGGTTGCCCAGGTAGTTTTGCCTTTACTGTCCAACATAAATATCATTCTGTAAGCTTCACAGGCCATGTTTGAGACCCCACACTTTCCCACAATACCGTACAATGGGCTGAACTTGTGTGTCAAAGAGTTTCATAAAAACAGAAAGTGATAGTTTCTGGTATTTATACAGCTTCCCAAAAATGTAGAGAAGTCCACGCTTGGCTCTGGACACAAGGTGATTACAGGCAAAGTTGAAACTTAGTTTTGTTGAAAAAAAAACACACCAAGATACTTATAAGCATCTACCGTTTCCACAGGTTCACCACCAAAGTACCAGTTTTCGTGAGAAGCCAGATAACCTCCTTTTCAAAAAACAATAAACTTACTCTTACTCATATTGACTTTCAACTGGTATTTCAAAGTTGCTGAATACAAGGCATTTAGCTGTGTCTGTAGACCAACTACTGTTTCTGCCAACAAAACAATATCATCTGCAAAGAGAAGAATAAACAACTGTAGGACATCAGGTACCAGGTCTATCACTATCAATAATTCCCATGGCCCATTCATTTATGAATAAAAGGAAAACAACAGGGCTACATACATGACTCTGCTTCACTCCTTTCGTGCAGTTGATAAAATCAGTAAGTTTAGAACAACAGCGTATCCTTGCTTTCACATCCTCCTACATACTTCTCACAAACTTAAGTAATTTCCCTTTAATTCCATTTTTCATCAAAATTGGCCAAAGTAATTACCCTGATATACTGTCAAAGGCTTTCTCAAAATCGATGAAAGCAGCATACAATTTTCTGTCATTAGCAAATGGTTATTTAACAGCAGCAAGCATAGCAAAAATGGTCGACATTTGAGTAATCCTGTTTCAAACCTGCCTGGTATTGACCAGTTATATGCAGAGCATTCCAATCTTTTAATCTGTTATTGACAATAGAGCCATGTAACTCTAGGCAGCACGGAACTACTGGCGCAAACTTGGTCCAAGCTTGGCGAAGACTGCCTTCCTTGGCTACTGCAATACTGTCCTGAATAAGGCTTGGGGTAAGCTTGGCTGCCAGTCATTGTTCGCACCCTGGCAGGCAGTCCAAAGCCAATCCACGTGCCCGCCCGCTAAAAATAGCATGGCTGGCTGACAGCTGGCTAGCCAAGACACATAAAAAGTAGCATCCGATTCTCTACTGAAATATAAAATGACTTGCCGCATTTCTCACCATACAATGTTTTGCAGTCCTGATTTAAGATAAAAAGCACATCAAGTGTTCATATATGTTCATTTTTTAAATTTTATTTGTAGTCTTTTCTGCATTGTGGGCCTCCTCAAACAGTTCAGAAAAATAGATCTAGTTTTTTATTACTTCCTCTTGTTCGAAGTACGTTCACGCGCTTCATTTTTTCTTGGGTTTTTACTGGATCGGCGATTTACTGGGACTCTCATCAACAGAAACTGTTCGTCATATTGACTGTTCAGACTACTGGTGAATCTTTGTTTAGGATAAATAAAATTTATTTTTCCGGCCCTTCGATCAGTACATGTGGAAGATGCATGACTCGAGTCGACAATTGAATTTTGTCGGCAAATTACAATTGGTAAGTATAGTAACTACATTTCATCATTTGATTTATTGTTTGTAGTTTCATTTGCTTGTGTGAGACCTTTCAGGATACACAATGTAATTAATAGACTGCAGTTCTTTGTTTGTTACTACTGCATTATCAGTCTAGTGGTTGTTTTGGTGCATAGCTTTGTAATATTACCCTATTCCCCCTAACCCCTTCTTGTAGCTCGATAAAAGTCACCTCGAGGTGAAAGCACTACTAGTAGTAGACCACTGACCAGTAGACCTATCCCTCCGTCTGAAATTACTTACTAACAGTAAAAATCCCACGTGAGAAATACAGCCTTTTTAATTTTCCGCCTGCACTTTCCAGTGATGAGATGTATATTTTCTGGGGCAGTAGAACTATAGAAGCACTCGTTGTAATACAAGACAGTGAAGACAATTTGAATTGTCAAAATGAAAATGGGAATGAATAACATTATTGGTTGGGAAACATGCTTTTTTATTCCAGGAGCGTTATTGAAGTACTCTGGAGGAGAAGGGGGCACTACAAAGATTCCCTGCGAACTGCAGAGGGACAGCTAATGGCCCCAGACCTGCAGGGCATGTTATTGTACAACTTCACTGAAAACAGCATAGCAGAAATACAGAACATAGCCAGGGTTCTGCAGACTGACTGCTATAAACCAGGCACTTTACAGTAAGAATATTTTTACAGTTCCGGATAACTCACTGACCATAGATGAATTTTACCTAGTTTTCTACCCAAAATAATTTTAGGTAATTTTTTTCTTAAAAAGCAAAGTGTGAGATTATAGAGCTGGTTCGTTGTTACATTTAAACCCCTGAATACCACTGGCCTGCAAAATATTTCAAACATATTAATCTATAGACTCACAGCATTGCAGTGGTTAGTACTGAAGGTTTTTCAAGAGTTGTCTGTTTATGATCCAAAGAGCTACAATAAATCATTTCTAATTCAAAATTCGATTGGTTCAAAGATTCATAATAAAAGCCTCTCAAAAGCTTGCAAAGCTTGCTAATCATGTGCCTATTTTTTTAAATTGTATTCTTGAAAATCATGAGTCTATGATATGTGTTATGACAGAAATCAGAAAACTAAAAAATTTTAAAAGCAGTGTGAAAATTGCCTGATGGTCCATGTAGCATTGTAAGGAACATAAAAATAGGCAGTATACATTCACAATGTTTTTTTCTCAAAGATGAGTTGTAAAGAGGCTGGTCTCATTTTCTCAATGAAGAAGTGGTCTGCCTTCACAGTTCTAGGACAAATAAAGTGCTTTTTGGAGCTGTAAATTTATTTTTTTGGTATTTAGGTGTTTTTTTCCAAATATTTGTGTGTCAGCCACAAGCATTAGGAGGTGACTGTTATTTTAAGTGACATGCTACACATTTCTTGTGTTGGGACCATAGGGCATTTTTAGTATGACTCATCTTCTGAGTTTAAGCAGAGGTTAATGAATTTCATCATCCTCATCATTCCAACAGAATTTAAAAAATATTGGAAATATAAGAATTTCATGGAACATTACACGTTTCCCGTTGTTGGAAAGGGGTGTTAAGAAGGGTTTAAGATAATAATTAATTGATTAAAACAGTAGATGTCCTTTTAGTCATTTTTACTACTACTACTACTACTACTACTACTATTATTATTAGCTTTAAAATAAATGATAATTGTGTCTTTTTATATGGGTGAATGTTGTTTGCTTGTTTTTTTTTGCTTTTGTTTCTTGGCAGATGCAATAGTGGACAGGCACCAAATTGACAGAAATGCATTCAACACATATCTCAATGACTGGCTGAGCACCTTGCCAGACAGGTTAAGAGAAGGCAGGAAAAGCTGATTTGACAACTAAGGTAGCGAACTGGGGGTTTTGAAAGAAACAACCGACCTCCGTGTTGCTCTCCCCGCCTGCGTGACCTTGTCACACGCACACAAATGGCTCGTGGTGGCGTTCCCCCCTCGTCCGCGAACAATTATTTCTTACTTATGAGTGGAGACCTCAGAAATCACTATCTCACTAACCTTCCCTGGCCCGAGCCCCCACTCCACTCTATTACACAACTAAAGATAACAAAGATGATTTCTGAGAAAGCGAATAAAAAAATGTAGTTTATTTACAAGGTAATTTTGGTTTTCATCTAATACGATAGGGCTGTGCCACAGCTCACTTCCTCTCCCTTACCAACATACATCACCCACCTCGCCATTAACCACAATGACAAAAACACGTACCTCGATCTCGCCTCTGCTTACGAGAAATGAATGACCACGTGATGCACAAACACTCACAGAACACTACACTCGTTCCCGAATGCTTCTTACAGTCCACACGACAGTCTGTACGTCGGAGCGCTCCTTCCCTGGATATGTTCACCCTGAAGATACCATGAAGACCTCTTGAACACCTCCACGTAACAGCAGACTTCGATGTTGACGATCACACCCACGCCACAGAGGATATGACGTTACACAAGGCTGGTACACAGCCCTTGAGCTCACCCCTAAGAGCTCGGTTACAGGCAGCCTCCTTGTAAGGCTGGATCTTGCCCCCTGCTTCCGACGGTTGTCTTGTCCGCGGTCGTCGGTCTCCCTCCTTTACGTTCTGCAGTCCTCTCTCTCTCGCCCGGTCAGCGTAGAGATGTTCCCACAGCAGAGGAGCCACGTGCTAGAATTGACAGTTTCAAGTCGGGTTCTACTTATAGGCTGGAATACAGGTTTGCTGTTAATGGGCATTGAGACTATTGTGTAATTTGGAATATGATTTGTTTTCATACTTTTTTATGTGTGCTGTGAATAATCATTCAGTCTGGTTTGGAATAGGATTTTCCACATTTTTTAGGTTATGTGTGCTGTGAATAATCATTGCATCTGGTTTGGAATAGGATTTTCCACATTTTTTAGGTTATCTGTGCTGTGAATACTCATTGCGTCTGGTTTGGAATAGGACGTTTTCATTTTTTAGTTATGGGTGGTGTTAATTATTGCGTCTGGCTCGGATAGAATTTTTTCCCATTTTTTTAAGGTTATCTATGCTGTGAATACTCATTGCATCTGGTTTGGAATAGGATGTTTTCATTATTTAGGATTGTATGCTGTTAGTGTTTTCCATTCTTTAGGCGATGTATGCTGTGAACAATCACTGCGTCTGGCTTGGAATAGGAATTTTTTCCATTTGTGAGGATGTGTGCTGTTAACAATCATTGCGATTGTTCTGGAGTAAGATTTTTTCATTCTTTAGGCTAGACGTGCTGTTAATACTCATTAGGATTGTTTTAGAAATTTTGAATTTTTGTAGAATTTTTAGGCTAGGTGTGCTGTTATAAATCATTGCAACTGTTTCAGAATAGGAATTTTCTTATATTCTTTAGGCTAGGTGTGCTGTTTATAATCATTGAAACTGTTGTGGAATATGATTGTGTTCATTCTTTAGGCAAGGTCAGTTGGTGTGCTGTTAATCATAAAATAAGAGAGATATGAGAGGAAGAATGAGATTTTAGCGGCCATGCACTGTCTTCTGAATGAAGCTCGGTAAAAAAATATTGAAGAAACTCATGAAGCTTTTTCCTGTTTTTGTACCCTTGTTTTCAAATTTTCTTGCAAGCATTTTGCTTTAATAAATTTTTCGTTTGGCATTTTTTATTCAATGAGTTAATCTTTAATTTTTATCAACTCTGTAAATTGGATTTTGCCCTTCCCATGCAGACCCCAAAGTGAGGCTGGGTTTGCTGATGTTCTCCCATCTGACTGTAACCACTGGTACACTTTTCTGTCCATTATCTCTTTTATTTCTGTCTTTTTTTTCATCTCTTGTTTCTCATCTTCTGTTCCAAATTGCCTGACTTTAAAAAAAAATTTGTTAGCTTTTGGTCCCCATTTTGTATGTCCTGTAGTTGGGGTTAGGAGGCCAGTCTTGGTTGTATGTGGAATTTTCTGAGATATGGCTCTAGTGTTGGGTAGTGAGTATACAGCCCATTTATACTTATGTACTTGGTTCTTTTTCTCTAAACATATCTTCCTATGTTACTGGTGGTTTTGTAGTCTGGAATTTTAAAAAGAATGCTTAATATCTCCATTGCCTTTTACCTTTATATCCTTACAAACCTTTCGTATTTGGTGGGCCATCAAGCTGATAATGTATTTGTATGTAGTGGCTTTGTAGTATGTCAAGCTGATAATGTATTAGTTATACACGTATACTGTATTTAGTGGTATGTTAGCAATGAGCAGATTTTGTGTTCTTTTTTGGCGGATAGGATGACTTACCCACATGCAACTATTTTTTATTTCCTTTGTCATTGTTTTTTCACTTGTTAAATTATCTTGCTTTTCAATAAAAGAATAAAGTTTAACCTTATTTGTGTGTGTACTTGTAAGAATGCAGAGTGAAGAGAGTAAAATTCACTGCCACGTACTTACCAGAAACAAAGTAATAACTAATATGTATTTTAATTTGCAATGAAACAATATATATATAAAGCGAGCAAGGACGGGTACAGGATATGCCAAGGATGGCAGCCAAGCTTTGGACAGGCCTGGCAGCCTAGCTTGGGACGGGCCTGGGAGCCAAGCTTGGGACGGGCCTGGCAGCCAAGCTTGGGACGGGCCTGGCAGCCAAGCTTGGACGTCAAGCTTTTTCATGAGCAGATCTAGCTTGGCCCAAGGTTGGCTGCCAACCTTGGCACGACTTGGCATCCAAGGTGTGCTACTGGGGTTACTGCTAATGTCACACAAAGAGATTCCTCTGTAATTTTTTGTCATTCACAACAACTTTCTTGAAGAATGGCACAATTGTATATTGTGACCAGTTTTCTTATAGATGCCTTGTTCAAACAGAGTGTTATATAGTTCAACTAGAAAATCCACAACAGTGCTGCCAGCATATTTAACGAATGCAAGGATTAACCCATCAGGGCCAGCAGATTTTCCAGATTTCAGTTTCCTACTGGTAATCAAATCCTCTTCCTTACATATAGATCTGTCTAACATATCTTCATACTTGCCATCTGGTCTATCTGGGCCGATCCGACCTTCATCTGCTGGTTCCTCCTGCTCCGAGATTTTATGAAAATGTTGGAACCAGTCATCCAAGAAATATTGTTTCTATTAAACTTTTTGTTTCACAATGTTTTCATTTTGCTCCAGAACACTTTCTGGTTGTGAACAGCATTCAGGAGATCAATAAATACATATTCATAAAAAAAGTTTCTTTTTTAAGATTTTTGTATTCTCTGCGAGCAGAACAATATTTATTCCTTTCATGAGAGCTTAAACTCTCCTTAAATTTCCTCAATAGCCGTCTAGTGCGCCTTCTAGCAGAAACGCATTCATAATCCAACCAATCTGCCTTGTGGTTGGCTTTAAAGATATTTTTCTATTCATTGCAGGCACTGTGTTTCATAGCAGTAATAAAACATTCTAGTGCTGCATTCATATTCACTTTCAACAACTCACAGACTTCTTTCGTTAAATTTACAAACCGGTCCGAGTGCATCCCATCTCTGAACTGCTGATCACAGGCAGCTTTCCGGACAAACTTATATAGGTGCACTGTGTCTATTTCTTGCTCAGCAGTTTGTTCTTTGATAGTGATCACTCATTTGCTGTGCCTGGGATTGGTCCACAACAAATAGGCAGCACTTTGAGGAAAGGACATCAAACAACTCTAAGGAAATCAAGAAGTAATCGTTAACACTATTTTCAAATTCACTGATAATGTATAGCAAACTAGCCCAGGGTTAGGTTCCTGTTCACACTTCTGATAAGCCGTTCTGGATCTAGAAACAAGGGACAAAGTTTTACTCACCCTGAGGCACAGCTGGGAAGGGACCTTAGCTCCAGAGCAGGATCAGGCTTGCCAGGTGGGTTTTATTTGGACGGGGGGAGGGGGTGTTAGGAATTACGCATCAGCAGGAAGCCGCTGACGCGTAGTATCGACCACCAGGAGCTTTGTTGTAGCCAAGAGGTGTAAATTGCCAGGTAGGGGGGATGGGTAGGTATGTCCACTCGAGGTGTCCATTTAGGGGCGTGTCCTTGTAGTTGACACGGGATGTGGCTTCTGCTGTCACTGGCCTGACTGGCTGATGACTGTACCCGTCTTGATAACCACGTGTCTGGGAATGTAAAAATGCATGAGCGAAAGCTTAGAATAGGAGGACTGGCTTATACAATCAAATTATCCTTAGCCCAATCTACTGTGTGAACACCTGTAGCCCAATCTCCCGTGAGAAGATCATCTTTTGCCAAGACTCCTGCGAGAGGTATCTTCGGACGAACCTTCTACTAGAGATCTGTTGTGAAGAGGCGTATGTGTCTTGTGGTAAAGTCTGGTGAAGACAGGTTCAGTCTTGCTGAAGAATTAAGGTGTCTCATTCTACTGGACGGGTGTGAGGTCTAGTATCAACGGCACGTGTCTGGAATAGACCAGTTGCCTAGCACACGGGATTCTTTGAGGGGAGTTGTGGTGTTCCCCCCCCCCCCCCAAGGGTTGTGTGTGACTCTTGCACGTGTTCTATGCTTTGGAAAAACCTCTACGCTAGCTGGTCGAGGAGAGAACTGCAGAACGTAAAGGAAGGAGATCGAAGACCGCGGAAAGACAGCTGTCTAAAGCAGAGGGCGAAGATCCAGTCTTAAAGGGCGGCTGCCTCTAACTCTAGGAGTGAGCTCAAGGGGCTGTGCGTGAGCCTTTGGAAAAAGTCATTTCCTCTGTGGCGTGTGTGAACGTCAGCATCGAAGTCTGCTGTTACTTGGAAGTGTTCAAGAGGCCTTCAGGGTATCTACTGGTGAGCGCTCCAGCGTACAGACTGTCGTGCGGACTGCATGAAGCATTCGGGAACGAGTGTTGTGTTCTGTGAGTGTTGTGCATCACGTGGACATTCTTTTCTCGTATGCAAGGAAGAGACTAAGGTACGTGGTTTATTATTGTGTTTAATGGCGAGACGGGTGATGTAGGGTGGTATTACGTGTAATTGCAGACCTAGCTCGAACACAAGGAAATTGCGGGACGCCTAGAGTTTAACGAGTTGTTAATAGTTATTGTCCTGATTGTAAATTCTCGCTGTTTATATCATTAATACATTCTTCTTTTTGTGTTCACTGTATTACCGTGTTTTGTGCTTTTTTAAGGGAGACTGTAGGTGGTGGGGGATCGGCCATATGATTGAAAAGTCTTATTAATGAGTTTTACTAATACAGTGATAGTTCCACCTACCCCTACGTCACCCTCTTGACGGTGGTCGTGTAAGGGACCCGAGGAGACATTCTGACTAAGATGAGTCATGCTAAAATGGCCTATGCTCCCAACACAAGAAATGTGTGGTGTGTTACTTAAAATAACGAGTACTGAAGGATTTTCAAGAGTAGTCTGTTTATAATCCAAAGAGCTACAATGATTTATAATAAAAGCCTCTCAAGTGGTTTTCAAAGCTTGCTAATCAGTTGCCTATTTTTTTTTTTTAAATTGTATTCTTGAAAATCATGAGTCCGTGATATGTGTGTCATGACAGAAATCAGAAGACTAAAAAATTAAAAAGCAGGGTTAATGTGCCATTGCAAGGAACATAAAATAGACAGTATACAATTGCATTGTGTATCCTGAAAGGTCTCACACAAGCAAGTGAAACTACAAACAATAAATGTACTTACTACTTACCAATCGTAATTTGCCGACCCACCTGTCGACTTGACGAGTCATCTCCCACTTATACTGGTCGAATGGCCGGAAAGTTAAATTGTATTTATCCTAAACAAAGACTCACCAGTAGCCTGAACAGTCAATATGACGAACAGTTTCTGTTGATGAAAATCCCAGTAAAACAATCGCCGATCCAGTAAAACCCAAGAAAAAATGAAGCGCGTGAACGTAAGTAATAAAAAAAAACTAGATCTATTTTTCTCAACTGTTTGAGGAGGCCCACAATGCAGAAAAGACTACAAATAAAATTTAAAAAATGAAAAGATATGAATACTTGTGCTTTTTATCATAAATCAGAACTGCAAAACTTGTATGGTGAGAAATGCGTCAAGTCGTTTTATATTTCAGTAGATAATCGGATAATACTTTTGGTGTGTCTTGGCTAGCCAGCTGTCAGCAAGCCACGCTATTTTTAGCGCGCTCGCACGTGGATTGGCGGTACTTGGCTTTGGACTGCCTGGCGGGCTGCGGACAATGACTGGCAAACAAGTTAGCTTGATTCAGGACAATATTGCAGTTGCCAGGGAAGGCAGTCTTCGCCCAGCTTGGGCCAGTAGTTCCGTGCTGGATGGGGAGGGGGAGACTGAACACCTGACAATAAATTGTGTGATAAACAACAAACAAGGAAACAGACAAGTCATTTAGTAACTCAATCGTGACGTAGAATCCTACCCTCGAGCATCCCCGGTAGACGCGGCATTGTTAGCCTATTTTCAAAAATTCATTAACAAATCCCCCAAAACAATACAAAAATTATTTAAACATGATATAAAACTACAATAAATAAAGAAAACTCATTTCTTACTGTGTTTCTTGGACCTTGTTCCTTAATTGGTAAAATCCTTTGATGGAAACACAACTGAAGTTGAAGAAATCAAAAAGTCCTCGCCATTACTTATACACATACTGAAACGATACTGCTCGCTCGTTTTTCTCTTCGTAATCACTTTCTTAGGTCTTTTAGGCACAAATACTCTTGTCTTCATCCAATTTATCACATTAAATTTGCAAAACAATGTCATTTTCCGCTTTAACGTGTAATTTGAAGAGTAAATCTAGCATTTCTCAAGTGACAGAACACACGTGGATCCTCCCTTCGAATTACCGAAAAGCGTTCTCATTGTCGGTTTAAACACAGTATAAGGGAAGCAACTCGTGAAGAAATGAATCAGCTTTCTAATGTAGGAGTTCTTTACCTTAGACGATTAGCGATTCCCCGTAAATAAATTTTCAAAGTTGCATCGTTTATTTCCCGTATTCGATAGTAAGCGAGACCTATGCTGTATCGTTTATTTCCCATACACAACCTGTCAAATGAAGAAGACAGTGTGTTGTTGTGTGTGTCCGCACAGTTTACGTCATAGGGGTATAACGTCCTTAATTGCTTACGTCCATGTGTTTGTCTGTCCCCATTTGCGTCATAACGGCATGACGCCATTGTGCATGTGAACGTTGTGTCTGTGACACGTGACTGAACAAAAGAATTCACATTGAATGTTAACAGTGAATTCCACAACATCTACCACCGTCACCACCACCAACAGCGGCACAACACCACCCCGCCTACAGTGGAGAGACGTGTTGGTTTTGTCGTGGTATGGCGTCAGCGACCAGAAGTGTCTGGTAACGGCGCTGATAGAAGCGGATATCCCAGTGCGGATGATGAAGACTGATGACATTGAGGACGTGGCCACGGCCCGTAGTGACGTGGTGTGGGTGGCGAGGGGAGATCGTGTTCGTGGTCTGGAGAGAAAAGTCGTCGTCTGTGTGGAGCGTGATGTTGATTATATGTCCACAGTCCGACTTCACCTCATGTCCCGGTGTACGTCACAACTTGTGTTTGTGACCTGCTGACCACTTGCCACCTGAATATGAATCTGACTCACACACCTGTCACCTGTTATTGTCTTCTGTCTGTCTCTCGTACACCAACACCCTTCTTCGTTATTCCTCCTCTTCTTCTTTCAGTCTTTACGTCATAACGTCATGACGTCACATACTTGATTTATACTGTGTGTGCACGTGACCACTAGAAAACTGTGTTACAGACTGTGTCCTGACTGTCCGTCGACTGTCTTTCATGGAGATTATTTCACTGCAAAAAACAATTTTCACCATAGCTGATTGTTGGAATGGTTTATTTCTGTGTAATTACTGTCATGACTACAACTGTATTGCTGTATTTACTCAGAGAGAGAGAGAGAGAGATTCGATTCGATTTCTTTATTGTCATAAGACCATTGTCCTTT
>SMGT01003213.1:5114-16982 GCA_004794575.1 Lanistes nyassanus
CAAAGCCTGTCTTTTCTCTGTCCTGTAACACATGGTACCCTCCCTTGTCTGCACTCTTTTCTTTAGAATCTTCTCTCAAAGCCTGTCTTTTCTCTGTCCTGTAACACATGGTACCCTCCCTTGTCTGCACTCTTTTCTTTAGAATCTTCTCTCAAAGCCTGTCTTTTCTCTGTCTTGTAACACATGGTACCCTCCCTTGTCTGCACTCTTTTCTTTAGAATCTTCCCTCAAAGCCTGTCTTTTCTCTGTCCTGTAACACATGGTACCCTCCCTTGTCTGCACTCTTTTCTTTAGAATCTTCTCTCAAAGCCTGTCTTTTCTCTGTCCTGTAACACATGGTACCCTCCCTTGTCTGCACTCTTTTCTTTAGAATCTTCTCTCAAAGCCTGTCTTTTCTCTGTCCTGTAACACATGGTACCCTCTCTTGTCTGCACCCACTTGGGGGTAGCTTGTGTGTACCAGTGTCTGTGTGTGTTCCAGTGTGTGTGCATGTGTGGGTGAGTGGGTGCATCTTGAATTATTGTATAAAATTTGGCACATTCTAAATCTTTGTTTTTTTATTATAATAATAACAATAATGAACATTTATTTAATGCCTTTTCTCACCTGAGCTCTTTTCTCACCTGAGCTCTGGCTCTGTACAAATCAGAGTTTCATGCAAACACATACACACACACACACACACACACACACGCACACACACACACACTGGTGCACAGGCAGATAGGTGATTACAAGTAAGTCTGGAATAAGTGTTTTATGGGCGGACCTAAATGACTGTAGAGAGATGGTTGAAGGAATGTGTCCTGACCCGAGGAGTCATAAAAGGAAAGGAATCAGTGTAGAGTTCTTGCAGGGGGTGGGAGGTGTAAGTATGAAGACCTGAGAGAGAGATGGGGGTGTAGGTATGCAAATCTGAGAGGTAGATGCAGGTGTAAGTATGAAGATCTGAGAGATAGACAAGGGTGTAAGTATGAAGATCTGAGAGATAGGGGTGTATGAAAATTTGAGAGATAGACAAGGGTGTAAGTATGAAGATCTGAGAGATAGGGGTGTATGAAAATTTGAGAGATAGATGGGGTGTAAGTATGAAGATCTGAGAGATAGACAAGGGTGTAAGTATGAAGTTCTGAGAGATAGGGGTGTAAGTATGAAAATTTGAGAGATAGACGGGGTGTAAGTTTGAAGAAGATCTGAGAGATAGACAGAACCAGTATCATTGAAGCCTTAGAAACAGAGACAGGTGACTGTATTTAATTCTAGCCTCTATAGGTAGTCAATGCAATTATTGTTAAATAGCTGAGAAAGTGATGTTCCTGATTTGTGAAAATATTAAGCTGCAACTTGGAATTTGCAGAATTGGCAGCCATCAGCAAACAGTATAATATCTGCCACAACCAGGGCAAAGTCCTCTGTGACAGACAGACCATGGGACTTGAGTGTCTGTCATGCCTTCTGTGACGGACAGACCATGGGACTTGAGTGTCTGTCATGCCATCTGTGATGGACAGACCATGGGACTTGAGTGTCTGTCATGCCCTCTGTGACGGACAGACCATGGGATTGGAGTGTCTGTCGTGCCATCTGTGATGGACAGACCATGGGACTTGAGTGTCTGTCATGCCGTCTGTGATGGACAGACCATGGGACTTGAGTGTCTGTCATGCCGTCTGTGATGGACAGACCATGGGACTTGAGTGTCTGTCATGCCATCTGTGATGGACAGACCATGGGACTGGAGTGTCTGTCATGCCGTCTGTGACGGACAGACCATGGGACTTGAGTGTCTGTCATGCCGTCTGTGATGGACAGACCATGGGACTTGAGTGTCTGTCATGCCGTCTGTGATGGACAGACCATGGGACTTGAGTGTCTGTCATGCCGTCTGTGACGGACAGACCATGGGACTTGAGTGTCTGTCATGCAGTCTGTGACGGACAGACCATGGGACTTGAGTGTCTGTGCCAGGCCAGCACCTGGTGGTTGTCCTCTTGCTCAGACACCTGTGCTTTTAAGGTGATAGGCTCTGAACGCTAGCTGGTTGGTGGCCATTCTTATTAGGTGACCAAACCATTTGATTCTCTGGCGTTGGATGTGTATGTGGGCTGGTGTTCCAAGCATTCCTATGATTTTTTCATTTCTTATCATGTCCCTTATTTTCTTGTCAGTCACTCGTCTGAGGCATCTAATTTTACTATTTGTGATCTTCTGCTTTTGAGCTTCGGTCAGGGTCTGTGTCTGACACCGGTAGGTCAGTGTGGGGAGGAGGATGGTGTTGCTCAGCCAGGGTTTGATGTCTGTGGAGATTTTGGGATTTCAGGAGGGGTCGACCTGGAGCCTGACACTGTTGGCTTTCTACAAGTTTGCTGTGTGAAAGAAAAAAGAAACAGGTGACTTTCGGCTTGGGTAATAAAGGTACAACAGGTACCTGTCTTAGGTTTTGGAAAATTGTTGTACAGTGTTCCAGAAAGTTTTGTGGTGAGGGCTTTTCTGGAAGTTAAACTATTTTGAACACACTAGAGCAAAATGCTGTTTTCAAGTGCATGTATGTCCCAATGCATTATATTGGGTATGCAAATCCCAATGAACATCCATTGATGTTCTGTACCAACCATTAGCAGCGTCGGCCATTCTCATTATGTGAGAAGGGTGGAGAGGCCTTTAGTTTTACTGGACCCTATTTAAATTTGATGGGGCCATTTTTTCTGTTTTAAGATCCTGGATTGCTCTCTGCAGTTGTTTTCTGTATCTGAAGATTATTGTGGGCAGTGCACGAGCTGTTTTGGTGGATAGTTTTATGGAGTTGAGTTGACAGTGATAGACTTGACTGCCAGTTTTTATGATCAGTGGTAGAACTTTTTCTGAGTACAGTATCTGGGACATCGGTATTTTGAGTTGGGGGAGTCGCGTTCCTCTTGGCAAAGTCATCAGATAATCTCCAGAACAACTAGTTATCTAGGTTGTGTTTTGGCACAATATCTTGATATGGTATTTTGGATTGAGTGAGGAGTTTCTCTGAGAAAAATCATTGCACTCCCCAGAACAATGACTGATTAACTAGTTTGTGTTTTGGCACAATATTTTTAACATAGTACACACTGACCTTTACAGTTTGGGCTGACTGCATTTTGCACATAATGAAATATAAATGTAGCGGAGAAGTTTTTCTATTCAGTTTATGGATGCCACAACTGACAGCTGGATCCAAGTTTTAGAGGGGGGGGGGATTTGCATGTATTGATAAGCTGTTTAAGCAATAACAATGATGATGATTCAGTTGTATGGATGCAGACATGACCAAAAGTTGTATAAGACTGGTACCGTAGTTTTCCAAATTACATCAAACTTTTCTAGGTAATGTGCCTAAAGTGCACTCGTTCAAAAGTAAATCTGCATGTTACATCAAAGCATGTTAAAAATTTTACTTGGATGACAATGCATTGTGTCCATATGCTTATCTGGGGTAAAGACATTCACTGTGTCATTTGTGGATTGAATTATTATTTATTGTGTTTAAAAGTTCACGTTGTCAGTATACTTGTTCACCTTGCAATAGCAGTTCATGTGCAAATTTAGGTTTTTTGGTTATTTAAAAGTATGGGCCAACAACACTCCATTCTAAAAATATAATGGTTATTAATTACAAAACTTAGAAACAGAAACTTATTTATTTCTACTAGATTCCTCCCTGCATTAGCTCTTTTTATAAAACTCTAGGTAAACGATTGCATGTGCATAAAATAGTACTTTCGAAACATTTTTGTAGACAGAATACTCATGATATGGGATCTTGGGACAATCCGTTTGGGTACACCATGGTCACATGTAGACACAACTGTTGCCCAAGAATACAAACCCAAAGATGCTTTTGCCTGGGTCTTTGCCCATTTACATCTGTAGCCTGATTCCATTTTTTATGAGAAGAATTACTTTGAAAATATGGCAGTGTGCATGTGAATTCAAAAACAAAAGGGTTCATAATTTACTAAAATATAATATGTTGAGTGAGTAGCTGCGACTTATTTTATCTTCACAAAGCAGACTGTCCCAGACTCGTCAGTGTCCTGCTTCTGTTACAGGCCAGTGGATGGGCAGTTGGGGACTACTGTCAGGCTGTGTACACACAAGATGGTGAAGTATATGCAGGGCGCATTGTGTCTATCAACCAGGAGGCCAAGACGTGTGTGGTGCGCTATCTTGGTTACGGAAATGAAGAAGAGCAGTGTATGGATGATCTCATGCCCAGCAGTTGGATGGGCAGCAAAAAACACAAGCCTAGAGACCATCACAATGACACATTGTCTGCAAGTGAAGTAAGCTACAGAACTCGCTGATATATTTACTGTCATTAAAATGGCCAACATTTCTGGACATGGGTTTGTGTGCTTTTCCTTAAAGGTAGTGGGACACGTGGACATCACAACAAAAACAGGTTTGAATCCTTTTTGAAAAAGAAACTATGTGTATTTATCATAGTTGTGATTAATTTCTCACAATTTACTAGCCTTCGGTGATCAACTCATCACACAGATGTTACTGTCTACTGTGGTAAATTGTAGGTTAACCTGCGCGTTGCCATGCTCTAACAGCCACCTCTGCAGAACGAGATAACAGCAAGATTTTGCGAGATTTGTGACGTCAGCCAGAGGAAAGGCAGTAGTGTCTCATCTGCTGATCTGTCATGTGACACCGCCCGCGGGCTGTAAGATTTCCCCCATAAGTGTAGCAGAGGAAATAAAATGTTATTTCTGTAGATAATGCTAGTGTGTTTTGTTGATATTATAAAGAGTTTTCACAAAAAAATGCTTTCACAACAAACAGTATTTTGTAAAACAGCAATAGATGGTTGTTGCGCATACTTGGTGTTTTGTGTCTGAGCGTCTTTGAAAAAAATGCACCTAAATGATCTTAAATGCAGTCTTTTGTAGTTTTTTTTTTTTGGTAGGTCCAATGTTACACAGACAGGGTCCTGGGCTGCACAGTTTCACGCTGCTTGAGAATCATCTTGGAGAACTATGAAGCATCTTCCTGCTGTTTCAGACATTAATTCTACTTTCCGAATCTCGCGATTAACACCTTCGGAATTTAAGAATTCTGAAAAAGTTGTCAGGGTTGAAAGTTTACCGTCTCGAGTACGGATTACCGTAATGGAAATGACGCTTACAAGTGTGAATTTACACAAGAATTTTTCGGCAGTTATAGGGATTATGGTTCAAGAAAATATCATTTAGTTCTTAAAGAAAACATCCACGACTTTAATGAAGCTTCGGAAATCAACACCGATGGCAAAAATGGTGACGGGAATCTGGGTTACTGATAAGCATAGTTGTATGTTTTCATGTACAAAAACGTGAAAATCGCACAGATTTTGGCAAAGACCTGTCTCCTTCACACATATATTTCTTTACTGATCACTCATCAGACCAAGTGTTTAGCCCATTCCCATCTCTTTGGAGACGGTACACCAATAGAAATTTGCTACGGCTGACGTCGCTTTGGAGACAGTTTTACGACTTTGAAAATTTTTGTTAAAAAAGGGGGATTCATCAACAAGGGATGTCACTGGTGTTTTCTTATGGCAGAATCATTTTTCTATCAAGTTTCTTCCCTTAGACCATATAGTACATGACTTCTTCTAACCTGTAGTCTCAAAATCATGCGATCTTGTTTAGTAGTTTGCGAGACAATTATGAGTGCCATGTTGCTGCATTCACTTGGATGCATTTTCAACGCAGCCTTTTACACAGAATTCACACTGGACGGATTTCAGGTAGGAATCATTTTATTCTTTTAAAGTTTTTCTTTCATCCTGCATTGGAATTATGTTTTTATCGCTCAGTTTTGTTTTCTCGATTTTTTTTATAAGATCCATAGAGACCACGGAAAGTCAGGGCTTCTTACATGCGACAAAACCATCTAGGCACAGAAAGTGCATACAGTAACTGCCTCTAAAACAAACTAGAAAGTACTATTTAACAGTTTTTCAGTAAAATTTTGTAATCATTTTGACATTCATAAAATGTTTTCGAAATAGGTAAAGTAGATTACTGTACTTGTGGTAGCTTGCAAGCAGGATTTATTTCAAATCTACATCAGTATGTTATATAGTATATGACTATTGCAATGACGTCAATAGATAAAAACACTCCAATGGGACTGTTAATCAGAGATTGTGAATCTTTGGTTTCATCACCGATGGTCCAGTTGATGAAGCATCATAGTTATTTCCCTTGAATGCACTTGCATCGGTATGGATCAGATTCATTTAATTTGTTTTGTAGAGCTTGTTTGCATCAGATTGATGTCATTCATTTTATAGTTGTCATTCCAGAACACCCAGACATCAGCTGACAAAGTTAAGTGAGATTATTGCAGGAAACTCAAGTCAGTCTTCAGATGCAAAGAAGTATAGCTGAACAAGGCTTGAACAAGTGCCAATGCTGATGGTAGAAGACCAAAACTGAAAGTCTTTTTGCAAACATTCACTAAATTTTAAAAATTTGACAAACTCCCTCCGGATATCATGATTCCACTAAGCCTAGAACAATCCACGGATCAGCACGTGGCAAGACTAGTCAGTCTTGCGCTCAGCACGCATCTGCTGCTCTCCTCACCCACACACCCACCAACCACTGCCCTCACCTACACACCCACCAACCACTGCCCTCAGCCTCAGCTTCTGAAATGTATGCAGATGCTAGCTTCAGTTTTTCTTAGTGATCATACGGATCAGTGTAGGATCGGGATATTTTTAATTACATACTAAACACTTTTTTTTAGTACTTCAGACAACTGATCGTATTAGTGCCCTGTTTTGGTTTCAAACTTTCAGTAAGGCATAAAATCAGTATAGTGATCCATTGAAATAAATGAACAAAGTTCTGCCTCTTTCCATGAAAATTAAAAAACCCTTAATATTGTAACGAACTTTTGACAGCAGTGTGTGTTGGTCACTGACAGACTAGCACACACTAACCAGAATAGTAATTGCAGCCAAAAGACTAGTTCATCCTTAAGATATTTCATACTTAAAATAATTAAATTCATGCCAATATACAGTTATAAATTTTCATGTAATTCCAACTGGTGGTGCTGGGAGAAATTGGGTAGGTGTTTTGAATTAAAAACCTAACAATGTAGTGGGTTAACCTTCACTGGTGTAACTTTCAGTGAAGTTTATAAAAGTTCTGATATGCTATGGCTGCATTTTCTCAGACAGACAGCACGGACACAGGCAGACGTAGTGCTTCCAGCACGAGGGAAATGAAGATCGGTAGACAAGACTCCACAGGTCACAAGTTGTCAAACACCGGTTCTCACATGTGGAACTGGCCAGGGTTTCCTCCCTTTGGCAATCTGCCCCCACCACCACCACCACCTCCTCCTCCTCTTTCTGCTGCTGCAATGTTTCCAGCAGTGAGTGGTGCTCAGTAGACACGAAAAATGTTATTGCACTCGTCTATCGCTCAATATAGTTACTAGTCTGCAAATATTTCAGTAACTGATAATAGAGGTTCGGTGCTCCATCCCAATTGATGTCTAGTTAAATGTCTTGGTTGACTGTGGTATTTGGTGAGTTTGTTGTTCATTACAGACACTCAGTGCAGGCTACCTGAACAGTTTGTATGAGGAAATTAACTTACATGGTAACATAAAAAAATTTGTTACTTGTGTTGGGTAGCTAACTTACATTGTAATGTAATACAAATTAGTGTTTCATGTTTTGGGTCACTAACTTAGATTGCAACATAACACACATTTGTGTTGCATGTTTTGGGTGGCTAACTTAGATTGTAACGTAACACCAATGAGTGTTTCATTTTTGGGGTAGCTAACTTAGACTGTTACATAACATACAGTGGTCATGTAATATAGTGGTCCCATAATGGTCATATAGTGGTGATGTAATGGTCATGTAGTCATATAGTGGTGATATAATGGTCATGTAGTCATATAGTGTGATGTAATGGTCATGTAGTCATATAGTGGTGATGTAATGGTCATGTAGTCATATAGTGGTGATATAATGGTCATGTAGTCATATAGTGGTGATGTAATGGTCATGTAGTCATATAGTGGTGATGTAATGGTCATATAGTGGTGATGTAATTGTCATACAGTGGTGATGTAATGGTCATGTAGTCATATAGTGGCGATGTAATTGTCATGTAGTCATATAGTGGCGATGTAATTGTCATATAGTGGTGATGTAATTGTCATGTAGTCATATAGTGGTGGTGTAATTGTCATACAGTGGTGATGTAATGGTCATACAGTGGTGGTGTAATGGTCATACAGTGGTTGTATAATGGTCATACAGTGGTTTTATAATGGTCATACAGTGGTGGTGTAATGGTCATACAGTGGTGATGTAATGGTTATGGCAAGTTAGTGTTGTGTGACTAGTGGACCTTTGTAGGTATGGGTCTACATCTCTGTTGTCTTTGTGTTGCTATCCTGACCTATACTAACCTATCCTGATTTACCCTAATCTCTCCTGACCTAATCCTAACCTATCACGATGCATTCTTTTATTTTCAGGCTGCATCTTTTGCACCAGCTGGAGGCATTCCTCATCCAGCTTTTGCAGCGTCATCAATTGTAGGTCATGTTTGATTACACAAACTCTGTATAAGCTTGAGTGTCTGTTTGCATATGTGTGTGTGTGTGTACACACAAATGTGGGGTTGTATGTGTGAGAGAAAGACAGTGAAGCCGAGGTGATGCACAAGTCGGATGATTTGTTTTACTATCTGACCACTGTATTTCAGATAAGTCAAGGCTTGTTTTGAGACCAATTAGCAGTTACATGGAGTTGGTTCACAGAAAAGTCAAGTAGAAACTGCACTGGGTCGGATGGTGTCTGTTTGCACTGGGTCAGATGGCGTCTGTTTGCACTGGGTCGGATGGTGTCTGTTTGCACTGGGTCAGATGGCGTCTGTTTGCACTGGGTCGGATGATGTCTGTTTGCACTGGGTCGGATGGTGTCTGTTTGCACTGGGTCAGATGGCGTCTGTTTGCACTGGGTCAGATGGCGTCTGTTTGCACTGGGTCAGATGGCGTCTGTTTGCACTGGGTCAGATGGCGTCTGTTTGCACTGGGTTGGATGGTGTCTGCACTGGGTCGGATGGTAGAGTAAAAGGGGGTAAAGTAAAGGGGGTGTAGGAGTGCACTGTGCGGAAAACAGTGACGAGCAGATGAGAGAAAACAGCAGCTAGGAGAAAACCCAAAGTCTGCAGAACATTTCACTCCACTTGTCCCAGAACTTGTTTGCAGTTGGATATTGTGTACAGACAGGTGGATGCTGTGTACAGACAGGTGGATGTTGTGTACAGACAGGTGGATATTAATATCTTTTCCCAGTGATTTGTTTTGAAGTTTGTAAGTATTCCTCAGTATTGAATGTGTGTTTTCAGTTGGAAATCTGAAAAATAAAAGTTTTCTGTTTACTGGTTTCCTAATGAGTTGTGCTGAGTCATCAGTGTTGGAGTTTGTGCTGTGCTTTCAGCCAGCAGCAATGATGCCGCCACCACCACCCCCAATGCTGCACGATGTCGCTGAGGATGAAAACGAAGCGTTGTGCAGCATGCTGCTGTCCTGGTACATGAGTGGATATCACACTGGATATTACCAGGCAAGGGCTTTTTTTTTGGGGGGGGGGTTGGGTGGCGGGTCTCTACTGCAGGAAATTACTGAGTGCCCGAGACTGACACTAGTTGTAGAAATGACTTGGGCAGTGAAATACAACGGCTCGGTGTTCAGAACAGTGCAGTGAACAGAAAAGGGCATCCCTGATCACTGAGGGCTGCTCATTGTGTTATGAATTTGCACCTAAAGATGGAGCTGCAGGTGAGAGAAGGAGAGTTGTGGAGTTGTCTTTGGCAAAACCCTTGGTGTTAACCATAAATGCTTAACAGAAAGCATGGTGACTGAGATCAACAGTCATTTTATCCAAACTTTGTGTGAGGTTGACTGCGCAGTGTGTGTGAATAGATCATTGCTGTGGGTCAAGAGGCAGAATGGAGCTTGGAGAAATGTTTTTTACATTTGCCTTCAGAAAGCTGGTCTCCACACTACGGCTGTAGTTTAGTACTGCTTCATGCTGGTAGCACTGAAAAATAGGGTGTGGTTAACATGCATATGAACCAGATCTAATTTTAGTATTAGTAATAAAACTAATAATTTAGTTTACATGTGTGCAGTCTTATTCAGCAAATTTTTGCATCTTTTTATTACTACTTAGTTCATATGTGTGCTGTTTTAATTTTGGTGTATTTGGTTGCCTTATTGCCAGTATGCATTACTGTATCATACTGTTTAATACAGTATAATGACTGTTAAGTTTCTTGCAGGGTTCTGGAGAGATCACAGTTTTAATAAAGACAACTCTTTCCTGCAGGGTCTTCGTCTCTGCAAGCATCCGGACTGTATAACAAGTGCATCGTCTGCATCCGTGCCACACAGATAGTCCGGGTGGCAGGAACTTGTGGCGACACAGATAGTCCGGGTGGCAGGAACTTGTGGCGACACAGATAGTCCAGGTGGCAGGAACTTGTGGCGACACAGATAGTCCGGGTGGCAGGGACTTGTGGCGACACAGAACAAGTATCTTGAGTGTCTGTTTCAGACTTTCACACACATGCCAAGACAGTAAAACCATTCTGATGGTGTGAGTGTTGTGGCTAAGCATTGCTTTATCACATGAAGCGAACCTATGAACCTTTGAACGCGTTGACCGAGGCAAAGCAGATAGAACTGGCCACAGACCATGATGAGCAAGACAAACCTGTAACAATGTGCAAGCTGCATATGTTGATAAACTTATTTCGTAAACATTTGTGTTCCAGTCATGCTATATGCGGTGAAACCATTATGTAATAAACCTGTTTCCATTCCAGTCACATGAGTGTGTTTTCCATGGTTCAACAAAGTGGAGAAGAAAGTTGTGACGGGAGAAAAGCTCTTAAGGAGCCCTATTGTGTAGAACGCACAATGTGTTCAGTGCACATGATGGGAAATGAGAACAGCAAACGTCTGTAAACATACAGGTGCTGCACTGAGGCATCCATTTACAGACGGGGGAGGTGGATGTGTGTGGGGGGCAACAAATTTGACCTGCAACTAAAGGAACTGACAGAATTCTGTAGGAAATCAATTTGTTCAGGGTCATGGGTCAAGAGGTTCAGGTCACCAGGTGAGGGCTTTCTAAGATCATTCTAGCAGCCACAATCTGGATTTTTGTTTTTGCCTTTTGTGAAGCATTAAGCATGTGTGATCTTGGCCCCATGTGAAAATTTGTTTTGTGAATTGCCTCACACTTCACTGTTTCTGTGCACCATTGTCAGCTGATGTCCAGCATGATGTGAATAAGCAGATGAAGCTGTGAGTTGTCGAAGCAGATATGGAGGAGCGCCCTCTCCCCACTCCCACCCTAGATTTACACATGCACTGTGCAGGCAGCTATTGTTTCTAGCACTGTTCCTAGCTGTGATGTAAGTGCTATTGGTCTGTAGCTAGAAGGAGCTGTTTTTGTTTTTCCTGGTTTAGGGATGGGGACCACTGTGGCTACTTTCCACTGAATTGGGAAGGTTCCTTTATCGAGTATTTCGTTAAATAGCTTTAACATTAGGTATTTTGTGCTGGAATGGCTTTTTTGGAGCATTTCGTATGTAATCATGTCAGGGCCTGGAGCTGAACTTTGCTTTTTGGACTTTAATGCTCTTTCGAGTTCGTGCATAGAGATTTCAGTAGCTAGTTTGCAGGGGTCTTCTTTGTTAGATGGGGGCGTAAAATTTCTTTCTGTTGTTTCTTTGTGTATTTTGAAGTCGGGGTCTAAGTTTGCATTTGAGCTGGCTTCCTGGAATGTTT
>SMGT01003217.1:6610-18524 GCA_004794575.1 Lanistes nyassanus
GAGCGAAAAAAAACAAACATACTTCATATGTGACTCTCTCCAAGGAGGCCGCATCCACTGAGACTTCTTATATCAGGCTGTTTTTGATTGGGTTAAGTAGAGATCTTGTTTATATAAGACTGTATTTGATTGGGTTGAGTAGAGACGTTGTTTATGTACGACTGTATTTGATCTGGGCAAGTACATGTTTTCCCAAATGTTTTGTGTCACTGCCAAACTATGTTCTGCCAGCCCAACCACCCCCACCCCCTCGGCCCCGATATCAGCCACTGTCCATGGCAGTGTCGAATTTGCTACATTCTGATTGGCTAGTACATTTCCTCTTGGGAGATGACTTAGTGTTGCCTTCGAGTTAAATAAGAAAAAAAAATCTCTGATAAACCCCCTTGTTACAGATCTAACTTACACCCAGATTGGTCTGAATTACATATGTGCGGCATGGGTGTATGGATACATATGCGTGACTCTCTCTGTATGTGTATGTGTGTATGTGTGTATGTGTGCGTGCTATTGTTGGTGTGTGTTCGTGTTTAGAGGACGGCTATATATTTTGCCTGTAATCCCACAGTGAAATTCTACGTAAATAGAACAGTAACAGCGAGACTTTTTTGCAGGTTGGAAAAGTAGAAGCTTAACCGTCGCGTGTTTAAAACGACTTTTAAAAGTATCCGAAATCTTTCTCCTTTTTCTGTTGCTGTGTTGCACGAAGAAGAGCAAAAAAAGAAAAGAGCAAAGCGCCCCCCCCCAACCCCCCAAAAACCCCACTCATAACGGCGAAGCGCTGTTTCATGGTGTGTGACGTTGCAAATAAATTCCCTCGACACACGCCAAAATAGCAAACACAAATTGTTTCAGCAACATGTCTCCCTTCATTCTTCTTATTTCAAGAAAACAACAGGAAAACACCATTCATCATTCCTGGCCTCGCGCCCTGGTTACGAGATCTGTGCCGAGTTTTCCGTTCCTTGCCGGAGCCTGGAGAAGAGATAGTCTTTAACTCTCTTCTCACGCGCGTGGGCTGGAACGAGTGGGAGAAGGGCTGTGAAAGATGGACGGGGTTCATTCACCAGGCCTTCCGCTCTCCTAATCGATTGTTTGACGTAAGCACTTCCGGTACTTTGGTACTTTTCCCTTCAGTTTGAAACCTCCCCTTTTTTTCTTCCTCCTTCTTCTCCTGCCAGTTCGTTTCGGAGAAGGGGGACCCTCCCAGCCCCTTCTTTTTTGCGCTGTTTCTCCTTAAAACGATTAACTACCTATGAGCGGCCTACCCTGAAATAGTTTCGTGCTTCGAGCGCTGTTTTTGTTCTGGCTGTGATCAGTCGTTGTGGGTATGGCAGCTCTCTGGCCTGTTTAGGTTTGGGGGACGTGTTCTGTCTTCAGCGCCTCTCGATCACGTGTCTGCAACACCGAGCGTTAGTCGAGAGGAAAGGAGAGGCTTAGAAACTATGGTCGACTGAAGGAGCTCTCGCGTCACCACCTCGGCTCCTTCGCGATCCTCGCGTCGCTGACGCTCGATTCTGTTCCCTGGCGTCGTGCGCTGCTCGTGGTTCTTGCTTGTGTGGGAAGGGCTGTCGCTAGGCAAATTCTGGAGTTGATTTTTTCTCTTTTGCTGTTCCTTTTGGTATAGAGTTAGTCACCGTGAGGTATGCCATGGGTGCGCGTACTCTGAGCTGCACCAAGACAGCTAGGTCAGCAAGGATGGGGGAAGGGGGTGTGACACGAGGGCTAAGTTTTATCGCTAATCGAAATGTGCGTTTAGGCAAAGAGGAAACTCGCGTATATTTAGATTTCCGCGCAGCGTAGGTGCGCTTCAGGTGGTGGTGGTGTTGGTGGTGTTGGTGGTGGTTATTTAGAGGGACAGTGCTTCCACCTCGCGGTGATTTCGAACTATGGGGGATGGGGTCCTTTTACTAAACTATGCACTGAAAGAACCACCAGAATGATGGCTGCAGTAAGATGGTCAGTGCGGACAGCAGTTTAATGTGCGGGGAGATGGCCGAATGGAGTTTGCACAATGTTTAACTCCAGGAAATAAGCCTTGGCCACACCAGGATTCGAACCAGCAACCTCCATCTGCTAGTCCGCAGCTCTCCCAGCTGAGCTATCCCGGCCACTTTGGCGGCTGTAATTCTACGACCTGCTTCTAGTCTGCATCTGACGTCCAGTTTAATGACTGTTCCTGAAACCTGCCTCAGCAACCGGATTCTTCACTGCAGGATACGACTTTCATCGACTGTAACAGGGCAGCAGATAACTCCTGCATTGCTCGATCGTGACTAGGGCGCTGTAGTGTGAAATCTTTTGTAGCACCTTCCAGTCTTGAGTCACGCCGGTAGATATGCAGGTAATTTTAGAGGGACAACGATTCCACCTCGAGTTGATTTCGCACAATGGGGTGGAGGTGGGGGTAGTGGATCCTATTAGTATTACTAAGCTACACACTGAAAGAACCACCAGACTGACAGCTGCAGTAAGATGGCCCGTGCGGACAGGCGGATTAATGGTCGGGGGACGGAGTCTGCACAATGTTTACTGGGATAAAAATTGTCGACCACTCCTGAATTCCAACCACCAACCTAATTCTACATGCTAGTCCGCAGTTCTACCCACAGAGCTATGCAGACCCCCAGTGTAAGTCGACCAAGCGGCCGTTAGCTTTCGTAAGAGAGGGGGGGGTGTTTGGTGTGAACACTGAGATATCCCACAAGCTAGTGGTCACGAGGTCGTTGCGGGGAGGGGCGCCATGCAGAAATGGATCAAAGTCGTGTACTGACCTCCTTCCGCTTGCCCTGTTGACGCTTTTTCGCTTTCTTTTTATTTCCTTTTAATTTATTTTATTTGAGGGAAGGGGGGGGCATTTTCTTCCCATTTCGCATCAGTTTGTTTTGCTTTCTTTTTGTTTCAGCTCATGAAACCTTACGGGCTGCTTCGTCCCTTTCGCTGGAGATTAATGACAGGTCGCAGAGATGTTTCAGTGAGTGCATTACGCCATATCAGGAGCTCGACGCCCGGGTTGTCACGGAGAATACCGCGTGGTCTGTCAGGTGAGTAGCTCGTCCAATCATAAACCTTGTTACAAATTCCCGATTAACCTTTCCTAGGACATGTTTTTTTTTTGTTTTTTTTTTAAAAAAGGTCTTTAATAAGTCAGCCTCGATCATCGCAGCTGTTTTGTCGGGTTATGAAGAGGGACTGTTGTGCAGCGGGATTGGACAGCGGCAGCAGTGTGCGTGTGTGTGTAAGAGGGTGGGGTGGGGTGTGGAAGCCCCTTAATTAGAGAAATAGAGAAGAGCAATTTATTAGGTCAGTAGCCGCAGTATTGAAGCAGGTGCGGCAGCCAGTATTCGGAATCGGTTCTGGCGTCTCGGGTGTAAGACCTCACCTCCAATCATTGCATCCAATGCCACGCAGGCCACCTCTACCCCTCGCTGCCCCTGCCCCTGCCCCTGTTTGCACGCCAGGTGGACTCTCGTGAGAAGGTGAAGCCAGTGCCGCCGTCATGGACTTCGTCTTGTATATTTTCCAAACCCCTTCCACATACCTACCACACCGGGATGATATGGATAACGTGATTTGTTTTAACAAACGTCTGTTTCAAAAGAGCACACAACAGTGTTTGGACTTTCTTCTGTTTTCTGCTCACGGATCAGCTCAAGTCAAAGAGTTTTAAACAGAGCACACAAAATAGGGACACTGACATTATAATATCTACTGAAGAAACTGTAAGGAAGATTTCGGGAGAGTTGGCTTGCTCAAGCACTTGTGGCACATTTCCAGGCATAAAAATGCCCATAAATTTTACAGTTGGATGGGATCTGTGCACTTAGAGAGCTTACCAGCCCACGTGCAATCCAGTTGTCGTTCATGAATACTGTACAGATAAACTGAATGGCGCACTGTCTAGGATAAGGTAGGATGGGTTGCGTGTTAAAGAAAGATCTCCCTATCCATGCCTTCCTAGAAGACAGTGCCTTTTGCCCATAGGCCATATATTCTGTTCCTGATTTTTGTGTAGTGTACATAAATTCTCTTCTAGTCACTCTATGACGTCAACAGATATGACCTAAATAAATTCTAGATGCTGCTCCATAGGCACACATGTGAGTGAAACGTGGAAAGTAACAGCAACTCAACCAGCACCAACATGCAGGTACCCCACGCACGCACGCACGCACGCACGCACGCACGCACGCACGCACGCACGCATCCATTTACGTTATGCACAGACACGGCCCATTCATTTGTGTTTATTTCAGTCGTCTGTCCAGCAGCGCAGACAGCCACAAACGAAAGCACCAGTTCCACAATTTCTGTTGTGACACTTGAAAGGCTGTACATCCCTGCTTGCTCCCAGAAGAGGCTGATATGGCATTTTCTGAAAACTCACGTACCTTTTCTTCTTATTATTATTATTCTACCAGTACATGGGTTCCGTTTTGTAGAACGAGAAGTGTGGTGCTTGTAGAAATACTGCGATATTCACATTTTTACCAACGACGGGAAAATAAGCATTTCTTCGTCCTCTTCTTCCTCTGTTCCAGGTGCGACACATTTCTTTGCAGTCTGCGTGGTACGGGGTTCTTTGGACAATCGTAGAGGAAAGGTCATTTTTAAAACAATGAAAAGTGATAGTGTGTAAAGTCACAGAATGGGGGGGGGGGGGGATAGGGAAAAAGTGATTGTGTAAATCATGGGTTTGCTGCTGTGAGCATTTCCGCGCACGAACGCACGAGCGCTTGACTCGCGCAGGTTCTCAAAGCGTAAACCAACATCGCACAGAGGTTGTTGGTAAACAAGGGTCGGGAAGCACAAACGAGGCTCAAAACTGACGTCAGACTGCGACGGAGCTCTGACGTCACCGCCTAGCCTCCCTCGCAGTTTCCTCGAGTCTGCTAGGCTCTTCTCTACCGCAGCCTGCGGCACATGTAGATTGAGTTTGCCGAAGTTGTTTAGCGAGTCCCTCTCTAGTCCTGCCAGTGATGGTCATAACGGTTGCGGAAGCGATGCGCCAGACCCGGTCTTGGCAGGGAGGAGCGCTAGACTTGCGCACAACAAGAGGGCGTGCGCGGCAGGTGGGCAGGATGGAGGACGCATCAAAACTGTCGAGTCCGCGCCTCGGTAATTAGTCGTCGCCCTGCATCAGGCAGTGATAGCACGCGCGCACGTGCACATTCTCCTTTCGCTGCTCCCTCACCTTGCACGTCCCTCTTCCGGCAGGTCGGCATGCAGCAGCTGCTGTGTGGCGCAACACTCTCGGTGGCTGGATTGCTGGTGAGAAGTGTGCAGCGAACACTGTGTCGAACTTGTTAAAAGTCTTTCTTAAACGGACGAATGTGCGCCTTCGTTTACCGAACGCGGCCAGACATTCGGCCACTTGAGACAGACCTTAGCGCCTCACAGAACTGCTCGGCAAGGACAAAGCGGGTAGGCTGTCACGGCATTGACAGGGAGGCATCCATATATACTATGAGTTCCTGTTTGTCGTGGAGTGTCGGTAAAGAAGGAACAAAAAATTCGTGCAGCACGTCTTGCGAACTTTCTTTGACCGGGAAAGTTCGTGCACTCTGCTTCCGTTTTAGAATAGCCAGGTAGTGCGTGGAAAACGCGCGCCCTTGCCGTGAAAGGCTACAGCGGTGTCTTTCATTTGCGCAGTTCGCTGCATGACATCATTTCCCGTCCACGCTGTTTACTTGCTGTTGTTTTTCAAAATCCTGCCCGTTGTACCGACAGACCACACACGACTCCAAGCAGACAAATGGTGTAATCACAACAATTGTGGCTGCGATCGGTTCAATACGAAACACAAATACCTTCCTGCAGTTTTACTGCAATAGCAGCAAACTGACCAGAAAAAAACCACGTAGTCGAAGGCCTGCACACCCACACCAGTACGTGCTGCAGCGACGGGCATCGCGTTCGCTTTTGACGGAGATTGCGGCAGACGACCTGAGGCAATGCGGTCGTTTCCTGTGAATGAGCTTAGAGATGACCTACTCGATGTGGTGGGTCCATACATGGCAAAGCAATACGCCATATACTACTCTTTTTTTTGGGGGGGGGCGGGGGGGCGGCATCTGTAATCTGTACTTGTTTTTGGGATTCCACAGACAGGGCTGCGCCTCCCAAAGTCAGTGAGACTATATAAATTTATATTGATGGACTTGGGTCAAACTGGTACAGAACTGAGTTACAGCAGCTCCCGAATTAAGAAACGAGACAGACCGTCATCGTTTGTCACTTCTGCATCTTTAGTGAGTGGTAACTGTGGGTACGTCTGCCTGCAAGAACTATAACGAAATAATAACAATCTAATAGAAAATAAACCAGACGTGGTCACCCTCAATTTAAACCATTCCTTAAAACGGATAATTCTTTTATATATTTTTTAAAGGCGCATTACACCCCCACTCTCGCGCGTTTGCGCCATTTTGATGATTGTCGATTTTGGAAGCCATGATTATGATTTCGTTGTCAAATAGCAAATTAAATAAAAACGCGAGAAACGAAGAGAACTGAGAATTTCATGTTTTCTTTTGCGATCCTATCTCAGTGGCGCCCGGAAGTATTTACGCGGAGCCCGGCCTGGCTTGAAATCCAAGGCACCTCTTGACTCCGGCGTCAGACATTAATGAATAACGACCGAGTCGGCTGTGGTGAAATAAAGAGCATTGCTGGAAGTCTTTGAAGACTTATTCCATTCTTTAAACTCCAGGCTTCTGATAAAACAGTGGGCATTCGTCATCGCTTGATTTCAACTGCGCCTCTGACAGATTTGCACCGACAGTGGCCTCCGTTTACTTGCTGCATAGATTTGCACTTTATGAGTCAGAATTGTGAGATTTCGCGGTGAGCGACTCGGAGTTCAAAATCTTGGACTTCATGATGGTAAAGAAATGGGAATTGGGATGTAAGGCGGTGAAGAAATGGAAAATGGAATGTATTGTATTGAGCAAATAGGAAACAGACCCTTGCACATTGCGGAGACAATGAAGGGATTCAGGGGTAGCATATGAAAGGAATATTCAAATCGGTATGCCTGCTGCTACTCTTACTTTTTGCTGTGTGTACGTATGTATGTGTCACAGTGTGTTGTCTGCTCTCAGTCTGTGTGTGTACGCGCGCTCATGCGTATCACAATGTGCGTGCATATCCACCCTCAGAAGGACAAACACTTCAAGACCGTCTTTTCAAAACAGATGGTTGAGAGTCCTCAGAAAGAAAAAAATTCCTCCAGATATTTCATTTCATTTACCAGCCCTTCATCTGTTGGGGACTTTTCTATCAAAAACCCCAAACGGAAAACTAAAAATCTTTTTCGCAGAATAGAATTGTGACCTTGTCGTTCATGCAGTTTATTATTGGAACGTTTGGTTTCCACTATCTTAGAATGAACGAGCCAATGCGACCTGCAGGTCTGTGGCATTGCCAAAACCGAGCTTATGGGCCCCAGAAGGCGTTATGAGGACCAGAGAATGTGAGGAAAGGATAGGCTTACCTGCTTTCGTGAGAGTGCGCGCGCACACGTACGTATAAACACTCGCACCTACAAGCACATGCACGCAACTGCCTGCATGCATGCAATCAGTTTTTGACGTGAGCATATTTTTAAATGCACGGTGGATTGATCCTTCACTGAAGGTCACCAGTACCAGAAGGCAGCCATTCGAACATCTCCAGCTGCAGCAGCGTGAACACTACTTACTCTGCCGATCGCCAGCAAGATGTTCCCATCTGGAAGTTGTGCGGTTACGATTAATCGGTCACTTCTATTTGCCGCGCATTTTCTCCTGGGAGTTCAACATCAGGTTACCGTTATATACCCCTTCTTCCCCACCTCCCCCATCATACACCTGCCAGCCATGAGCAGATCATTCCGTCGTCCTCGCCTGCAGCCAGGCGCGGCCACTCCCAACAACTTCCATTTGCAATCCAAGATATCATTACGATAATCACGGCGTTACGAATAGAGGTGAACTGCTGTGTAGTTTTCACCTTTCGCGTCTCTCCCTCTTTATCCTTCTCACCCCCATTTCGTTCTCTACACTCCGGCGGTTGCCTACTCCCCCAGCTTGTCACTGAGACTGGAATCGCTCTCATTGCCCAAGGCTTCTGGCACACGCCTCTGCTTCAGACTGTAGGATCGTTACGATATGTAGTTGAACTCGTTTGTGCGGGAAGTCTAGTAAATGTCTCGTAAACTCGAAAAGCTACGGTTTGCAACTTTCTTTATCGCGGTTTCTTTCTCAGCTTTGGAGATTGATATCTTCGCTTTATTTTTCTTATTCCTTTTCCCCCTCCCCATGTTCTTGTTCTGTAAAGGGCCGGTGGCGCAGCGGTAACGCGTGCTTGCTGCCGATGCTGAAGGTCGTGGGTTCCGCTCCCATGTCCGGCGCACGTACTTTCTGTCCCTGTGGCATCTGTTTACAGGGATGAAATTCAGTTGTTGTTTCCAAATGCTCTGCGGCGTCTTCCTCTTTCCTCATTCCTCTCTCTTTCTCTCACTTCCCAACCCTCTCTCCTCCCTCTCGCGTCGCGATATCGCCTTCTTTGGTGCTTGACGTCAAAAAATCATCAACCAATCCTCTCCTCACTCTCGCGTCACGATGTCGCCTTCTTTGGTGCTTGACGTAAAAAAATCAACAACCAATCCTCTCCTTCTTCTTTCTTCTTTTTCTTCTCCTCCTCTTCATCCTCCGAGTTCTTTCGTCCTCTTCGTAAAATGAACTCACCGGAGCTGCTAGAAAGATTACAATGAGCTCTGTGACTTCTCCCCCCGATTCTCATTACACTTGTTGACCCTCAGTTCCTCTGGTTCTACGTGAAAGTTCTGAGGGAACTTCCGTCCAACATCTCTGCTTCGGAGTGGCAGGAGGTTTGTATCCGTTAGCACAGAAGGAATTTTGCGTTGGCGAATAATCGGGCCTTGCTGGCATTTAGTGTTTACGACTTCACGTTTCGAAGTAACGGATATTCTCCAGTCGGCGGAGATCAGGAACATTGCAAAAGACGATTGCCAGAGGAGGGCGCTGCATGCACTCGGTGACTGCAACACAGAAAAATGGAGGTTAAGAAAGCGAAATTCTTAGGCCACCAGCAGTCCAAGAAAAATGTCAGGTGCAAGGACAGCAAGAGTGCAGCAAACTCACGACACCTGTCCAAAAGTATTGATTTTTTGGGAGGTGGGTGGGATGTGGCTGGAGTGTAATGACATTCAGTGCAATCAGACTTTTGAGAGTTGAAATCTCGACGACGACGATTTTTGCGTCTGACCTGTAGTCTGTGAGAATGCACCCGCGTAGTACTTATGTTTGTGATGTATCTGTGTATTGTGTGTATGTATCGGTGTATGTATATATTATACCTGTGAGAACTTCCTTGCAAACGTGCACGCGCACTTGTGTTGGTGTCGATTATATATGCATACACGTCAGCTATTTTCAAGTGCGCACGTGTGCAGCCCTTCCCTCTCGCAGCCCACGCACATGCGTTCGAAGGGCTAAGGGTGGGGGAAAGAAAGAGGGGAGGGGCGAGGGAAAAAATGCGGCGCGTGAGCGCATCCGCACATTAAGAAGTTTAAAAGCAGCGGGACTGCAAATGAAATCTGAGGACCCTCCTCCATCACTTCAAGAGGCCCGAGCTTCCTCCGAGTCATCAGCTGGTTGACGTCGGTCTGCGTGGCGTGTTCTATCTCTCCCCGTTGTTTCGCCTTTTGGCAGCGTCTTCGAGCCTTCCTGCAGCCAGATGGCACAGAACGTATCGCAGCTTGCCAACAGGTCGCGAGGAGACCCCCCCCCCACCTTGAAATTGTAAATAAGTCATGCACGTTCGAATAGTAAACACTTTTGTAAAGGTCTTCCTCGGTTTCCGTTTCTGGGATGATTTTTAATGCTTACCTGTTTCATTAAAGTTATTAATAGCTTTCGGTGCTGTTCCTTTTATGGTTCATTCCTTTTCCTGTCCACGGGTCAGCAGAGGGAGCAATCGCCGTGCAACGTATGTCCTCAAATCCGTCCAAGACGCCCCCCCCCCCCCCCGAGAATTTATTTTTATCCTCCTTTTGCTTCTGTCTGCTCTGTCTTATTACAGCCGCTGCCACAATATCTGATGCGATTTGCCGGCCACATCCCAGAACTGACAAGCCGTTTCCATTGAAAAATGTTCTAGTCTAGACGACCGTTATTGATGTTGTATTGGTTGGACGAAGTTTAAGAGTTGGGGGGTCGGTGGTCGTATTTTTCGGGCTGTGGGCATCGTTTGCATACAGACTGGTAGGGAAGGGCAAAAACGCTTATCTGCAATTCTAGAAACTTGAAAAAGGAGGCTTTGTGTGAAGAATAATATATTAAATTTTGAACTATGACCCGCCAATGAAGCGTCTGTCATATTCTTTAGTGTAGGGATATGTAACCATCCTCTTCCTGTACAAGGAGTAGTCATTTATTACTCTAAATAAGAAGCTTACAATATTTATATATATTGCTTTATTCTTTACCCAGGGCTTGATATCCACGATTGCTGGATTGCTTGGGGCAAGTAAACGTTTTGGCCAGGCATGTCCAATTCCTAACAACCTGCGCAACCGAGCAAGTAGATATACTTCCCACGTATTTTAAAGATTTTCAAAATCGCTTTTGCTGTCGGGCAGTGCAAGTCACCTTCATGTCGGGCCAGTGACACTTATGATAACTTACTCGACAGGGAAAGTGAAAAAAAAGAGTCAAAATCACTTTACGGCAAGTTCTTTTGCACGTCGCCTTGTTATTGCCTTGTCACGCTTTTATTTACTTCCGTCATCTTTACAATCCGATCCAATCCAATCCAATCCAATACAATACAATACAATACAATACAATACAATACAATACAATACAATACAATACAATACAATACAATACAATACAATGCAATGCAATTTATTCAGCCCAGTGAAAATTGTGATGCACCAGGAAAATGTCCCGATGTTGGTAAATGCATACGTAGAATACGAAAACAATAAACAAAACGTATAGAATAGATTACATGCACTCACCGACACACGCAGCTCGCTCACACACGTTCAATACGCCCTTCCTCTGTCACACCCACACGCACACAAGCGTGATGTATTTCCTGAGCTTTTCTCGTTAAGACACTATCTCGGAGTTCTTGAACGTAAGTCTATCCATTGTCTGTAAGGTCTGATGGATACATTTATCCATCTTTTTCCCAGTCTTAAATACACAAATGCACGGATCTCGAGTGAAGACAAGTATATGACTAGTTTTCACTTGAGATTCGTGCATTTCATCTACATGTAATTTTATTAGCTGGTAATTTCGAATTTTAATACTGAAGTGTTACCGTTTGCTGCAGTAACAAACTTGGAAGCCGGGGGTTGGGGGGGGGCTGGTTAGCTCAGTTGGTAGAGCTGCGGACTAGCAGATGGAAGATTGCTGGTTCGAATCCTGGTGTGGCCAAGGATTATTTCCTGGAGTTAAACATTGTGCAAACTCCATTCGGCCATTTCCCCGCACATTAAACTGCCTGCTCGCACTGACCATCTTACTGCAGCCATCAGTCTGGTGGTTCTTTCAGTGCATAGTTTAGTAATAGGACCCCCACCCCCATAGTGCGAAATCACCGCGCGGTGGAAGCACTGTCCCTCTAAATAACCACCACCACAAACTTGGAAAGGAAGGTTTATTTTATTTTATCTATTTTTCCATATTTATATTTCATATTACCTACTCCACACACTCATTGTTCATTCCACAGTCTAAATATATCTGACGGCTGTTCACACATGCGCAGTGAGCCGTTCTTACCCCCCGCTATCGGATAACCATTCTCACAGCACCGACCCAGTGAGAGACACTTTCGCGGACCGAAAGGATGGGACACTTGAGGAGCAGGAAGGACAGTCGATGACGTCGAC
>SMGT01003218.1:5725-19669 GCA_004794575.1 Lanistes nyassanus
TGCACTCTCTTACACAAACAGCATCCCCCCTCTACCATTTCCTCCCCTAACCCTCCCCCTCAGTCCACTGCACTCTCTTACACAAACAGCTCCCCCCTCCTCCATCTACCATTTCCTCTCCCTCAGTCCATCGCACTAACACACACTGTCCCCCCTTCCCCCTGCTTCAGTACAAGTCTAGGATGTCAGTCGAGTACTTATAAGTCTGTTATGTCAGTCATGTACTTAAATATACAAATCTGTTATGTCAGTCATGTACTTAAATGTACAAGTCTGGTATGTCAGTCATATACTTAAATGTACAAGTCTGTTATGTCAGTCATGTACTTAAATGTACAAGTCTGGTATGTCAGTCATGTACTTAAATGTACAAGTCTGGTATGTCAGTCATGTGCTTAAAGCGGGTCCTTAATAACGTGACCATAATTCAGGTGAATAAACATTTGTGGAAGTCGCCAAATGGTCTTTTGTTTTCAATAGAGTTCGCCGACACTTTCTTGGCTCAGCTCTTGGAACACCAGTGGTTTTTTTTCTGCTTTACCGGGACATCTGCGACGTTTTCCAAAGACAGTTTCCCAAACGTCAATAAATAAATATGTCTCGTCTTTGGATACTGCCAGTAACTCCACTTGTGCCGCCATGTTGCTTTCTCAAAACAACTTTTTCTCTCCATGCACAGAATAGCTCGCTGTTCTCAGCCAATGAAAAGCATGCTGCCAGGACATGTTCTCCAAGCAAACATCAGCCGGAATTGCTCTCATCGAACCTCCTGAGCTGTTGATCTCCGAGATTGGTTTCACCCCGTTAAGATTGATAGCAGTTTGGGCGAGCGTTATGTTTTGCCAAACGCCGTTTTGGCCATTCACCGACACATTGTTCAGGCTATTAACTCTTTGACACCGTACGAAAAACCGACAGCCCGTTCCATTGGCAATGCGTTTCCGCCTTACGGGCGAGATTAAGTCCGTTCGCATTATGATTTTAAAAATTTCATCTGCTAATCTTTTAAGGGAAAGAACTCTTACAATCGAAAGCTGATTCATTTCTTCACGAGTTGCTTCCCTTTTCTGTGTTTTAAACTGTCAATGAGACCGGTTTTCGGCAATAATTTGAAGCGAGTACTCACATGTGGTCTGTCACTTGAGAAATGCTAGATTTACTCTTCAAATTACACGCTAAAGAGGAAAATGACATTGTTTCGCAAATTTACTGTGATAAAGTGGATGAAGATAAGAGTATTTGTGCCTGAAAGACCCAAGAAAGTGATTACGAAGAGAAAAACGTGCGAGCACGTGCAGTAAACAATGTCGCACAGACTGTGCATAAGGAATGGCGAGGACTTTTTGATTTCTTCAACTTCAGTTGTGTTTCCATCAAAGGATTTACAAAATTATGGAACAAGGTCCAAGAAACACGGTAATAAATTAGTTTTCTTTATTTATTGTAGTTAGTTAGCAATTTTAAATAATGTTTTTATTGTTTGGGGGGATTTTTTTATGAATTTTTGAAAAAAGGCTAAAAATGCCCCGTCACCCGGGGACCTACTCTAGGTAGGATTCTACGTCACGACTGAGTTAAGCTGGGCCTTCAGTGTACGTCTAGGTTGTCAGTCATGTACTTAAGTGTACATGTCTGGGATCTCAGTCATGTACTTAAGTGTACATGTATTGGGATCTCAGTCATGTACTTAAGTGTACATGTATGGGATCTCAGTCATGTACTTAAGTGTACATGTATAGGCTCTCAGTCATGTATGCAAGTGTACATGTCTGGGATGCCAGTCATGTATGCGAGTGTACAAGTCTGGGATGCCAGTCATGTATGCGAGTGTACAAGTTTTAGTTATGTACTTGAATGTACAAGTCTAGGATGCCAATCATGTACTTAAGTGTACAAGTCTTGGGTGTCAGTCATGTACTTACATGTACAGGTCTAGGATCTCAGTCATGTACTAAGTGTACAAGTCTGGGAGCTCAGTCACGTGCCACAGTACAAACACTGGACACAAGTGCCATATAACACAATATGGAAAGCAGAAATCCCTTACAAGCTACAAAATAACCATCAGCAGATTGCACTGTACTGAATGCAGACATACCCAGCAGGCAGGATGAGAACTGAAGCCCTGGTGCCAGTGGTCCTGATGTGAAGGACAGGCTGTCCTGTCACCAAGCTCTTCCACGAGTAGGGTTCAGCCACCAGCGTACCAGGTGTCACAGGTGGTGGAACAGGTGGAGGTGGAGGTGCCGTCAGCTCTTTACCTGAGGCTGCCGACAGATGTCATGATCTATATACTAAAAACACAGAGTCAAGACTTCAAACGTTTTCAGGGGATGCTGAAAGATGCAAGAAAAAACAGGTGACTGCCGCTTGGAGTAAATTCTATCTTAAATTTAAAACAAGGGAACTGGACCAAGCTAAGACATGACAAAGACAAAGACAATCTACATGTTTCGGGGCACTACCCCTTCATCAGGACGACACAAAAACGACGAAAAAACGACGAAAAAACGACAACAACGAAAACAGAAGAAAAAGACTTAGCTTCAGTAGATGTGGCGCATAGGCTGGACAGCAGGAAAACCTGATTTTCCTGCTGTCCAGCCTATGCGCCACATCTACTGAAGCTAAGTCTTTTTCTTCTGTTTTCGTTGTTGTCGTTTTTTCGTCGTTTTTGTGTCGTCCTGATGAAGGGGATGCTGAAAGGTTAAAAACTAATATCAGGATCGCAGTGCCTTGCTAGTCTCCCTTTCTCCTCTCCTTCTCTCCGAGACGCTGAGGAAGGGGAGAGCAGTGAGGACTGATGTCATGTTTTGTAGCTTAATGTGAGGTTTTCTGCGGCCATATTTTTAACAACAATTATCTTACTGTTTCAGGGCTACAAAACAACCCCTAGATCTACCTGATCTCTTATCTGCTGGATTATTCTGCAACTGAGGGTGCTGATCTTGATATTGCCAATCCTGTAACGATTTGCGATGCTTCAGTATATGTTGGGCTAGTCACTGCTGAGGGCCGGCACATGTCCAACTCAGTGTTGCTTCATTGCTCAGTTATTTCAGCTCAGAGACGACTGGACTAGGAATTAAGAATCTGGTGAACTGGCGATAGATCTATGATCTCTTTAGCTTTTTAAAACTAAATGTAAATCATTGATCACGTTACTGGTCTAGTTTATTTGAATGGTTTTACATTTTTTACAATCTAAAATTAAGGTTTTAATTCTTTGACCCCATTGGGTTCGGTTAACTTGTGACGACTGACTGGCGATTCTGCGCAACCGACAAACTTGCGGCGAATTTAAACATTTGCAGCGACGCATTTAACGGTATAAGGGAAGTAAACTTTGTATCATTGTAAAGCTCTATCATCGGTTGTTTCCCCTGCACTGTCTAAATTAGTTTCGGAAACATTTTCGGCTTGCCAAACGAGGTTTAGTGTAGCGGCTGGCCAGGTCTACTTCCGTCGTTCACAATGGCTACACGTGTTTCGTTTGTTGTGTGTGCAAAAAGTGACAACATTTGGCACCAAATGTAAGTAGTATTTAATATTTTTAACTAAAAGTATTGTTTCCATTGTGATGCCGAAGAATAGATCTTTCTAAATATGTTAAATATATTACTGTGAGTGTGGTAGTTTTTAAGCAGTATATTTTTTAAAACGTGTAAATCTATGCGGGCTGTATGTGGCCTCTGGGGTTTCTTAGCCCTGCGGGTCCCTGTTGGTTCAAAGAGTTAAGCAGGAAAATAAAGTTGTGAAATATTTCTTCCTCAGACTGGCTTCTTGGTTGAATTCAATGGTGACCACGCGCCTGATGAGTGGCCAAGGCCTCACTGATCACAACAGCCTATGTGCTGCTAAATGCCCATGTAAGTTTGGAATTGGTGCACCATGCCTGAACAAAGTATTAAAGGGATTGTAGTCTTCTGGTGTGATAGTTGAACCACTTTAGACAATTCTTTCCCTTTGACAACTTTTCTTGAGGTTAAGTAGTATATGCAGGTTATATTTTTGTAACTGCCCTATAGCAACCCATTTGCCGGGTAAGAGCAAATGGAACAGTTAGAGAAATGTTGTTGTTGTTTTGGGAGAGAAAGTGCTTCCACCTCGCGGTGATTTTGCACTAAGGGGGGATGGGGAGAGGGGAGCAGTGAACTTAGGGAAGGAAGGGGGCAGGGAAGGAGGACTTGGTGTCTGAACTGGTGGTGGCTGCATGGAGACCCTCTTGATGCTCGCTTTCCTGGCCGCTGTCGCTGCTGGTGGCTGTGTGTGGCTGGAGTGCTTGGAGTGGCTGTGTGTGGCTGGAGTGCTTGGAGTGGCTGTGTGTGGCTGGAGTGCTTGGAGTGGCTGTATGTGGCTGTATGTAGTGGGGCACTGTCGCCCTGTTCCTACATTTTGTTTATCTCTACCTCTATGTTCGCCTTTTAATTTATGTGTAATTCTCTACAGTTTACGCTGGTCCAATACTTGACTTGTTGTATTTTACTGGTTTTTACCCCCTTTTAAATTTGTTTTTTTTATAGATGTATCTAACGTCTGGATGGGCGTTTACTACCTGCGATGTCCGATCCATTATGTATTATCTTTTTTGAAGGATTTAGAGACGATTTTAGATTTAAGTTAAGGTTTAGATTGTGCAGAGAATTTTTAAGTGTATCCCTTGCCTGGCTGTTTAGGCTACACTCTCGCAGGACATGGGGAGTGTTAAGTCTGTCCCCACAGCTACAGGTCACCGGGCCCTTACGAACAAGATGGTATTCTCCATTTAGTCTCATTCTGGCTATTCTACTTTGGCTGGCTTTGTTGGAGTGAAACAGTGTGAGCTCGTTACTCGGAAGTTCTTCTAGCTCTTTCCTGGTGCCTTTGGCTTCCTTTTTATACTTTTAGTCCCACTGTATTTTTATAGCTGGTTTAATGGCTATTTCTCTCTCTTCCGCTGAAATGGGTACATCTGTGTGTGTGTGTTCGTTGTTTTTCATTAGAGTGTCTGTGTGCCTTGTCCACGTGAAGTGTGCATGAAATCGCGCATTAAAAATCTACATTATTATTATTATGAAGTTTGTGGTCGGATTGTCTTTAATTGCTAGTTTAGCCAATCTATCCACTTCTTCATTTCCTTTGATTCCTACATGCGATGGTACCCAGAAAAATTTTATTTGGATTTCTATGCTATGAAGCTTATTTAGAAAGTTTAGAAGTTCGTATATTATGTCCATTCTTTGTGAAGACTGGTTTTGAAGTGCTGACAGTGAATCAGAGACAACTAGAAAGGATTTTTCTGCTGCAGATTTTCTGTTTTGTAGCGCTATCAGCCTTAGGGCAGTGCGTATTGCTACGAGCTCCGCAGTGAATATGGATGTGTGGCTAGGGAGCTCGGCTGCAACACTGGTGATTTTAGGTGCATAGACTCCTATTCCTGTCGTGTAGATCGTCGGGTCATGTGAGCCATCCAGTATATAGGAGAGTGGTCTTTATAGATAGTTGGAAAAATCCAAGACTACTCCATTTAAAACCAGAGCATTTTCTATTATATTTTCTTCGACCTGGACACTATTTAACCATTAATATATGTGGTGTGGCCATTACAGTGAATATGGAAACAGTCTGAAGCAAGGAACAAGGATTGAGGCAAGGACTTCCATCGCCATGTTGTGAAGTGTTGCAAAAAATGTTTTCCCTATCACCTCAGTCATCCTGAGATCAAAAGGATACACAAAATTATACAAGTTCTTCAAATGATCAGGTACCAAGAATTTTAATTTTTAATCTTGTACATTATATACCAAATTGAATTATCTATCATTTCATTATTTTTAAATGAATTTCTTAAAATTGGATAAAAAAAAAACATGTGGAGACATGGGTTACAGGGTACATGGGTATAGATGCAGCACTGACTCATGTTGTTTCCGACACACCTTCCAATGTGCTGCTGGCACTCAATGAAGTAGCTTCCTTCTCCATTTCCTTGACTCGCACTCGCTTTTCATCCATGGGTCCTGTCTGTTGCTGCTCAAACCAGCGTGGTATGATTGAAAAGGACACAATGATTTCTGTCGGCGTAAGACTGTCCACAACTAACCTCAGGTTAAGGATACCGTCTCCAGTAGTTCTCACTGCTACTGTACCATTTACAACTGCTATCTGCATGTCAGAACTTGTGTGTGGGAAAAACCTCCTTTATTAACTTAAAGAAGTAATTATACTTTCACGTCCTGCTAGCCACATTAAAATAGCACGTACCTCTACTTACCAAAACCTACATTCCTAAATGCATAATTCAGCCATACTCAACACATAGTGTTAGCTAGGAACAGAATAACTGATAGTCAAAAAGCCTACATGCTGGAATCTCAACATTATTCAATGTAACATTTCAGCCATTACTTATCTTTTCCAAACATACTTCATTTACCATTTACAAATGTCATTAGCCTTTTATTATCAATGCTGACATAATTCCCATATAGACTGAATTATTGCAGTGTTAGCAATGACACATTTTTCGCTCTGATAACACATTACACAAACATTTGCATCCCCTGCAAGAATATGACCTCAAGTCATACCACTCAATTTTCCCCACTGTTTACAGCTGCCACATGACAAGCACACGTGGCGCGAACATCTAAAACAGCCAGAGAGTTCATTAGTCACCCTGCTTTTGCCCTTCGAGAAGGACTACAGACTGACATCGCCCAAGTTTGTCGCTGAACCGTTATGTTAAGAATGAGGACTAAGAAAGAACAAGTGACTGCCACTTGGAGACAGTTTCAGAAACAGTTTTGGCTTGCCAAACGAGGTTTAGTGTAGCGGCTGGCCAGGTCTACTTCTGTCGTTCACAATGGCTGCACGTGGTTCGTTTGTTATGTGTGCGAAAAGTGACTATATTTGGCACCAAATAGTAGTATTTAATATTTTTAACTAAAAGTATTGTTTCCATTGTGATGCCGAAGAATAGATCTTTCTAAATATGTAAAATATATTACTGTGAGTGTGGTAGTTTTTAAGCAGTATTTTTTTTTAATATGTAAACCTATGCGGACTCGAGGGTCAGTCAGGCCGTCACTAGAAGGCCAGATGCGTGGGGTCAAAGAGTTAACAAAAATGGAACTGAGTCGAGCTAAACTAAACAGACATCACAGAATGCTGACAGCTTCGGCCATTACCCCTTCATCAGGACACAACAAACACAAACGGAGACACAGACAGAGGCAGAAAGAGATGAAGGCACCCACCACCACACACGCACACACACAGCAGACAACATAAGGGTTTGTGTTGTGCGGGTGAATGGTGACTCCATTAATCACAAGAATATGGTGTCCTACTTCATCTCCCACTTTGGTACTATGGTGGCCACAGGACTGAACCTAAAACACACACACACACTTGACTTTCTCTCCCTTATATAACCACCTGCTTTCATCTTTTAATGCTCTGTTCGTCTATTCCTCTCCTTTTTACCGGTGTCTTCACTTTCCTTCAGTAACTGTAACTCCCTCTGTAACTAACCTCCCCCAACACCCCCTCCCTCCCCTGCTACCTGCCATGCGAGTGGCCATGACCCCAAAGGCTGGTCGCGATCAGCCACATTTTAATGTGGGTCTCCCCTGTCCCAGCAGTTTCACCCCATGCCAGACTTTTCACTTCTCTCCGCTTCACCCAACCAAGTGCCTGTTTTTTGCCTCTGCCTTCATCTGTTTTTCCCTTTATCTGTGTTTGTCTCTACCTGTTTGTATTTGTGTTGTCCTGACGAAGGGGCAATGCCCTGAAACTGTCAATTATCTGCGTCCTCTATTAATTTAGCTTGGCTCAGTTTCATTTTTGTTAAATGAGGAGCAAGATTGCCCAGGTTTATCTTCGTCCCTGAAAGAACCTGCCAGTTCAGTAAAACCTTCACTCGCAGCAGAAAGTCCACTCTCTCCAGTCCGAGCAAACAAAGGATACATAAGAAATACTGTGTCTTGTCATCAGGCCCTGTCATCTGCACAATAAAGACATTCATGGTTCAACTCTGTAACCTGTTTCTGTTTAAACTAGATCATGTCAGCTTTCTTGTACCAAAGCAAGTTGATCCGCACTGCTATGGCTTGTGAAATGACTGCTATGCCTTAAGGAAATAAAAGGGGTCTTGCACGATCTGTGAGCCCTGTTCTCATTCATTTGCTGCCACTGCAGCTGGAAGGAAGCAAGGCTTTCTTTTGTCCATTTTGTATGAAAGAAATTACTAGTGTAAATGATGTTACCTGTCTTCATCTCCATTACCAGATGCCACGACCTATTAAAGAATAAATATCAGGAAGGGGGTACATACAGAAATGTCTCCCCTTCCAAGCAGCCAGTCCACTGGACATTAATGTCTCGTGTATTGATATAGAATAAGTGACATGGTTTATGGAAGATGTCTTTATATGTCATCAGGAGGACTGATCATATCCACAACGAGGTTATCTAAGTTGATATGTCTGCCCTGTCAGACTTAAAGACAATAGCAATCAAAAGTTCCCTTTTCTGATCTGCTCCATACACTTACATGCACATATGAGCTACTTTTTGTGTTTCCACACTGAATTTTAAATTCTTCATGTGTTTGCACAATGCACTGATGTCACAGAAGTGTGGACACTGCTTGTCTTGTTCACAGACCAGGAAAAAATCCAGAAAAAACAGCAGGAAACATGCATCACTACCCCCCAGTTCAATGGCCCCTTTGTTCAGCAGCTGGACAACTTCAAGTTCCACCTCAAGGGTCTATCAGCATTGCCTGAGGAAAACACAACCAACTGGGACGGCACGTAGGTCCGGACAGAACACAGCCTGAAGGTGAACCCACAGATCATGAGAGAACACCCTAAGGACACGGTTCATGGGCACGTGAGGGTGGGATGGAAATCATCTCCTAGCTGGCTGTCGTGGTGTGGGGTCTGGTGGGTCAAGGAGATTGCACCATAGATTCTAGGTGTGACCCATCCACGACCCTCCGGCTCTAATTAAGGTCTAGTATCCCCTTGTTCAAGCCGCCATCTAGCCGCTCACGTCATCACCAGCCCAGGTTAGGTTCCTATTCACACTTCTGATCAGGGATGCTGACTCTAGAAGCCAGGGGCAAGGTGTTACTCACCCTGAGGCTGGCCAGGTGTGGGTTAGGGAGAGGGGAGGATTACGTATCTGGAGGAATCCACTGATGCGTAGTATCGAGCACCAGGGGCTTTGATGTAGCCGAGAGGTGTAACCAGCCAGGAAGGGGTGGGGGTAGCTATGTCCACTTTAGGTGTCCACTTAGAGGCATGTTCTTGTCGTTGACAAGGGGTGTGGCTTCTGCTGTCTCTGGGCTGATTGGTTAATACGTGTAACCGTCTTGATGACCACGTGTATGTGAATGAAAGAATCTATGGACGAAAGTTTAGAATAAAAGGACTGGTTTAGACAGTCAAATTATCTTCCGCCCAAATCTCACGTGAGAGGACGTCTTCCGTCCGAATCTCCTGAGTGGAGAGATCATGAGCCAAATCTACAGTGAGGGCAACGTTAGCCTGAACTCCTGTGAAGAAGAGCTGCTGTGAGGAGACGTACGTGTCTTGTGGTACAACTCTGCTGAAGGTTGAAAAGGTTCAGCTGCAGAATTGAGGTGTCTCGTTCTGCTAGACGTGTGGAAGTCTAGTATCAAAGGCACATGTCTTGAGTAGACCAGTTGCATAGCGCAAGGGAATCTGCGAGGGTGCTGGATACCTCCAGACTGGTGTGTGACTCTAGCACGTGTTCCTCTGCTGTGGGAAACCTCTACGCTGATTGGGTGAGGGGGTAACCGCAGAACGTAAAAGAGGGAGACCGAAGACCGCGGACAGACAACCGTCTGAAGCAGGGGGCGAAGGTCCAGCCTTATAAGGAGGCTAATAAAGAACAAATGAGGACCGAGCGCTTAAATTATCGAAAGATAACTCCAACAAAGATACTGGCAGCGCTCAAACATAGCCATATGCAGATGCCTGTGTCCAAGGGAGCTTACCGTACCCAAACACGTAGCAAAGAGAGGGCTGAAAGAAAGGAACTTGGCAGATCCTCAAAAAAGATCTGCCATCCCTTTCTTTATAACGGCGTTATTCTTCACACAGCTAACCCTCGGTGCACAACGTGTGGATACAGAGAATCCATGTTAATGAAGTCGGCCTGCTGACTAAGCGTGTGTTGACAACTAGGATTCAAAGACGAACACAACATAGGACAAATACATGAAATCCTCAAGGTGCAAATTATAACAGTAATGAATGTCAGTGTGCGTGGAAATCAGTGCTGGTCCATTTGCGCACACCACATGAGCCAAAACATGTATCCAAGATCCAAGACAATGGAAATTAAACGTGCAGGTGACAAAGCAAAACTGAACAGGTGAAAAATCCTGATGAATATGGAAACCATACACAGTTCAGCCTTCTGGTCAATTATGGCCAGTCACCAGACAGTTTGTCACCGTGCCTCCAAGATGATGAACTAATGCTGATCAGGGCATGCTTATCAAGGTGGCTGGATAGGACATCCCCACACATCCATATTCACACAAGGAAAGGATGCCCTACACTTTCATGCCAACACCAGGGCAGGATGTCCTCCCACATTTTAGATTTACCTTCACACCAGGACAAGATGTCCCCCCACTTTCATACTCAGACCAAGATAAGACTTTTCCCCACATTCATCCTGACACCAGGACAAGACATCCCCATGCATTCATCCTGACACCAGGACAGGACATCCCCACACATTCATACTGACACCAGGACAGGACATCCCCATGCATTCATCCTGACACCAGGACAGGACATCCCCACACATTCATACTCACACCAGGACAGAATGCTCCCACATGTTCATACTGACACCAGGACAGAATGTCCCCACATGTTCATACTGACACCAGGACAGAATGTCCCCACATGTTCATACTGACACCAGGACAGAATGTCCCCACATGTTCATACTGATACCAGGACAGAATGTCCCCACCTGTTCATACTGACACCAGGACAGGACATCCCCACACATTCATACTGACACCAGTCCAGGATGTCCCCACACATTCATACTCACACCAGGACAGAATGCTCCCACATGTTCATACTGACACCAGTCCAGGATGTCCCCACACATTCATACTGACACCAGGACAGGACATCCCCATGCATTCATCCTGACACCAGGACAGGACATCCCCACACATTCATACTCACACCAGGACAGGACATCCCCATGCATTCATCCTGACACCAGGACAGGACATCCCCACACATTCATACTCACACCAGGACAGAATGTCCCCACATGTTCATACTGATACCAGGACACAATGTCCCCACATGTTCATACTGATACCAGGACAGAATGTCCCCACATGTTCATACTGACACCAGGACAGGACATCCCCACACATTCATACTGACACCAGTCCAGGATGTCCCCACACATTCATACTCACACCAGGACAGAATGCTCCCACATGTTCATACTGACACCAGTCCAGGATGTCCCACACATTCATACTGACACCAGGACAGGACATCCCCATGCATTCATCCTGACACCAGGACAGGACATCCCCACACATTCATAGTCACACCAGGACAGAATGCTCCCACATGTTCATACTGACACCAGGACAGAATGTCCCCACATGTTCATACTCACACCAGGACAGAATGTCCCCACATGTTCATACTCACACCAGGACAGAATGTCCCCACATGTTCATACTGACACCAGGACAGAATGTCCCCACATGTTCATACTGATACCAGGACAGAATGTCCCCACGTGTTCATACTCACACCAGGACAGGACATCCCCACACATTCATACTGACACCAGTCCAGGATGTCCCCACACATTCATACTCACACCAGGACAGAATGCTCCCACATGTTCATACTGACACCAGGACAGAATGTCCCCACATGTTCATACTGACACCAGGACTGAATGTCCCCACATGTTCATACTGACACCAGGACAGAATGTCCCATGTTCATGCTGACACCAGTCCAGGATGTCCCACACGTTCATATTCACACCTGGACAGGACATCCCCACATGTTCATACTCATGCCAGGACAGGACACCCCACACATTCATACTGACACAGGATATGACATCCCCACATGTTCAGACTGACAGGATGTCCCCACACATTCAAACTGACACCATGACAGGACATCCCCACATGTTCATGCTGACACCAGGACAGGACATCCCCACACATTCATACACAAAATGAAAGAGCCTAAGGTATTTTACTGTCACTGAGCTGTAGAAAACAGCTCCCACTTTAACCTCCCAGTGCTGTAACACCTTCCAAACTGCAAGAAGTTCCAGCACACTTCTTCTTTCAACCATTTGTCTTTATCTGTTTTTTGTTTTTTATCTGCTTGTGCCGTCCTGGTGAGGAGGCAGTGCCCCAAGACATGTAGATCATCTGTAACGGTGGCGTGTACAGCTGCTGCCACCGAAACTGGGGAGAAGGTATGCTGCCCTCCCGCAGTGCCACCAAGCTCCAACTTTGGAGAAGGATGAGAACTACACTAGAGTCAAGACAAAGATTTCCAGGCTCAGTGTGGACACTGACCTGGCAGCATGCACATGTACATTATGTTATCAAGTTGATCATTCTCCAAAATGCTGCAAGGATATCTGTCAAATCCCAGCCCAGTCGTCAACAGCAGACACTGTGTGTAAGTCCAAATACAAAGCACAACTGTTTACAGATTGTAAAAAAATGGTAGTGCAGATCTAAGCTTATACAGTGGATGAGACAGTAAAAGCAATTTACAATGAAAAGGAATTTTCAGTTTCAAAAGTCAAAGCACTTCTGTCAAAAATGCACAAGCAGTAACAGTGAAATGAAATGAAATGGAAAAACCTCTGATGACAGCTCTGCACAAGTGTCCAGAAGCCTGCACAGTCATCTTAATCACAGCATGCAGAAAAACACATTCAATGGCTTGCATAAAGGAAGAATGGAAGGCTCCAAACTTCGACAGTCAACGGTAAGCAGCAGACAGGCCTCCTAGAGACCAGTGAAGCGTGGCCGGAGTATATGGAAAGCTACCCTATGTTCATGGCATATTGTAAAACTTGAAGAATCTAGATTCTTATTAGATTTATTTGATCGAGTAAAGCTGCTGAGGATAACTCATGAGCATGACTCGCTACTTCCAATCCTTGTTTAAGAAGACTGTGTACGCGACACAGCTGCTTTTTTTCCTACTGTAACCCTTCACAAGGGTTACTAGTTGTGTTGGGGAGTAACCAGGGCTACACTAGGGTATTTACCACTGATGGCAACGATCCCTTTTTGTCTGTCTTGGCGGGAGTAGTGGCAGTAGTTGGGCTCACCTGCTGCCAAACAGAGAAAAAAACCATAAACAGCCATGTCACATGTGAGATGGCACAGCAAGTCCCAAGTCAACCCAAAGTGACATCATGTCCCAAGTTAATCTAAAATAACATCATAAATAAAAAAATAACATGTGACTGGCACTTGGAAGAGAAGCTAAAATATAAACAAAGGAACTGTCAAGCTGTACACGACGCTGACAAAGACGGTCTCCATGTTTCTGGGCACTGCCCCTTCCCCAGGACAGCACAAACAAAGACCAAAACCAGATCAAGATGTCACCCCACCCAGCTAGGCACCTGTTTTTTATCTGTTCCTCCAGGACAGGGAAAAGGAGACTTCCTTGTGGAGCACCAGGGTACGAGGGTACAAGGGTATGAGGGTTTCTGGACTGGGAATTATTGATTTGAACAGTCTGAGGATGCTGCAGGAGAAGTCAAGAGGCCAGAAGCAGACGGAAGGGGACAGGTCAAAGGAGAGGCACTTGTCATACAGTTTTTGGAGGACGACAGTGTTGAAAACAGACAAGACCAACATACAGTTTTTGGAGGACGACA
>SMGT01003379.1:9344-27784 GCA_004794575.1 Lanistes nyassanus
CCCCCCCCCCCCCCAGCAAAAAAAAAGGGCGCACACAGACTGTCTCAAACTGCGGGGTGTAAGCAAACACTTGGACTCAGGGAAGTATAGGCTTCCCAACGTCAGTCATTCCAGACTCAAAGGAAAAAAAGAAAATAATAAAACCCACTTTGACAGCATCCTTAGGGCAAAAATAAACATAAAATAGACGGAACGGCCACAAGAGTTATTCCTGAAGAGATTAATCCCCCCCCCCTCTTTCCGGTCGTCTTAACGTTGCTTTGCGCTGCATCTCTTGATATTAGGAAATGCGAGGAACAAGCAAACGTCTGCATCAAGGTCAAAGGCTTTGATTGTGAAAAAAAAAAGATTTAGATGACACAAATTTCAAGGATTTGCAGCTGCCATCAAACAAACCAGGCAGAATAGATCCGTTGAACATTTATTAGACGATTTTTCAAACAAACAATCTAAGAGAATATACATTTCAATATTGGTACGTACACTGATGCTTTCAGAAATCCTTCGGTGAAACTGAAGTTCACTGATTTATTTGTGTGTCGGATTTTGTTTTCAAAATACTTGTTACCTAATCGGCAAAGACGGCCGGCTTTCGGCCTGAACCAAGCAGTTATAAGGGCTTTTTTTGTCTGCGTAAACGCACATTTACACGCAGTGAAAGTAACTGAAACCCCAACAACTCCCAGAACAATGTCAACCACACTCGGCTAATCCATAATTGCGCACTTATGTGTGAGCATGTTCAAACAATAATCATCTCTACCCTGTCATTAATGGCTTCAGAAAAAAATAAAACACAAGATTCTAGTAATTTTCAGCGCCACAGAATTAAAGAAGACAAAGAGTGAAATGGTATACAAGAGGGCGTGACATTTTTGCTGCCAGTATTGTATAGTGTGTGCCATTTTACGATATGTTGTTGTTGTTGTTGTTGTTGTTGTTGGTTTGGGAGGGAAAGCGCTTCCACCTCGCGGTGATTTCGCACTGAAGGGGAGGGGAGATGGGTGAGGGGAAAGGGAAGGGGTCTGCGGTTTGGTGTCCTGCACTGTTGGTGGCTATGTGTGGTCCCGCTGGCTGGCCTCTCTCCTGGCGTACTGATGATGACTTGAGTAGCTGGAGTGGTGGAGTTTTCGCTGGTCAGACCTACCGCTGCTACATCCCTACATTCTTTTTATCTCTACCGCTAAGGTGCTATGTGTTATATTAGTTTACTTTGATGTAGTCTGTTTTAATTTTAAGTGTTTTACTGGTATCCTCTCTCCAATAGCTTATTTGCTGTTTTTAGCTGGTTAATTCCCACTTTGATTTTTGATTTTGTTGTTGTTGCTGTTTAGATATATCTAACATCTGGGTGGGCGTTAACTACCTGCATTGTCAGTTCCATTATGTGTTGTCTTATATTTTTTGGAGGGCTAAGAGAAGATTTTAGGTTTACTACTAGATTAAGATTTTGCATAGCATTTTTTAGCTCTTCTCTTTCCTGACTGTTTAGGCTACATTTAATTGAGGGTATTGTACTTTTTGATTGTATCGTTTAAAGATTATTGCTTGGGTTTTTGTTGCTGATAATTAAAAGCCATTGAATTTAAGCCAATTTGCTACTTTGTCTAGGTCGTCCTGTACCTTTTCTATTCCTAGGAATCTAGGCTTATGTGGGTTTGAGGTTTTTCTTATTTCTACTTTTCCTAACAATGAGGTGTCATCAGCAAACTGTTTTATTTTAACATACCTTACACATTTAGGGAGTTATGCAATCATAATGTTAAAGAGTAAGGGGCTTAAAACACTTCCTTGGGGTACTCCATTGTCTAAGTGAACCTCCTTGGAGGCTCTGTCCTCTACTCTTACTTTGATTTTTCTACCTGACATGAAGGATTTATTGCCATTTTAGCTAGCCGATCTGCTTCCTCGTTTCCTTTTATTCCTACATGTGATGGCACTCAGATAAAGTTGATTTGGATTCCTATATTATTGAGTCTATTTTACGATATCATGGAAGGGTTCAAGTCATTTAGAAATTTTGTCCTTTTTTGCGTGGTATTTTCTTACACACATCTATATTTCCTTACTTATGATTGGTTTCTATGCAATTCAGTTGAAGAAATCTTAACGAGTTTTGCACTATAGCAAATCTGGCAGCAAATTGCTTTTGCAAATAAGCACTTGATTGGCAATAGCTTTGAAAATATGTTAATCTTAGAATGGCAAAGATGCGTTTTATAGACCTTTTCCGTTTCATTCTTCCTCTGTATCCCTTTCGACATTCTCCTGCATCCGATATCTTCTGTCCTGCATGTCAACAGTTGCACACAAGCAAGATGGTATGGGTGCTGATGTTTGCACATGTACATGCAGACGGATAGACGCGAATAGATGCAAACACCCTCACACACGCACACATATACTCCCACACTCTCAACTCTCTCAACTGCTCACTCACTCGCTCACTCACCCACTAACTCACTCTGGTAAAGGATCAAACGCGATGGTAGCCCCAGACTTCTTGGAAGAGTTCAGAGACAGAAGAGATAAGTCCATCGCTGTAATGTTGACTTCCCGACTCTGGAAGTGTTCAGAGACAGAAAAGATAAGTCCATCGCTGTAATGTTGACTTCCCGACTCTGCTGACCATGTTATCGACAACGGGCAAAGAAGTATTCCCAACTACCTTTATGTTTCATCCTCTTCATAAAAGCCAGGACGCGTAAGGATGTACTATACGCTGCACACATAAGTCCCCAACTTCCCCCACACACACACACACCCCGCCCCACAACTCCCCGACTCCCGTAAACATCTTGGCGATCCAGCGGGCACTTAATTGAAATGCATAAATAGCTACGGGCAGCCGGCTGTAAAACATATCCCCCATCATGCGTGTAAGCCTCTCAGCTTGGGACTGTTGCAGATCGATTGTAACAAAAGTGGGCCAAATTAGTGTTACTCTTCCCCCACCTATGATCACGCCTGGTGTGGACATTAATCTGGTTAGGAAAATTTGCGGCCCGCTGGGCTGTGTCTCTGGCGCGCTATCGCAAATCGATGGCTCTGAGGCGGTGCTTCGGTCCTGGGCTGACATCAAACAAGCCCTGCAAGTTCCTAGAGGTGCGGTTCCTAATCGCAGGTCAGCAAAGAGCAGATCAGAACGAGGTGCTGTGTCTGGAGACACAGAGGCTGTCTGCCCTTGCTTACGCCTACGGGACACTGCCACAGTCCAAACGTGGTTCAGAGAGAGGAGGGAGCTTTGGGATAAAACCCGACTAGTTATGAAAGATGCAGAAAGTGTGTACATCTTTCTATGCCTTGAAAAATTAACCAGTCCCTCTTCACAGACAGGCAATCCACTGCGAACAACTCATCGCCATGGAAAGGAACATGCAAGAGTTGTGTGGTCAGCTGATACATATCCATAGTCCGAGCAGCCCTATGGCAGGGATGGTGAATGAATTGATAATAAGGTAGACAACCCCGATCCTCTTTTCAACCCCGCAGACTAATAGAGTTATCATCCCATCACCCTTTCAATTAGCTCTAGATTAGCCAGCGCGCTCCCTTAATGCATCAGCCTTCTTGCAATACAAATGCAAAATTCGTCAAGATACATTGCGATAGAGAAGCTGTATGGTCTTTTTTTCCATTCTTGCTGCGGTGGTTTTAAAGAACATGTTTTTCAATATTGCTTCCGGACCTAGATGTGTCACGGAAACGTGCCAAGTGACTACAGACGCGTTAGTCAGTACGCTAGTTCGATTACCCTGAGGGATGACGAAGCGCTAAATTTAGAATGCTGAGGGTCTGTCAACCCGCGTGTTTGGGGACGACGCGCTCATTTCGAAAATTAGTGGACTGTCACCGATGAGAGAACAGTGCAGACGGCATGAAGGACAGTGACGTAGCGAGAGAAGGACGGAGTAATACTACGAGTGCCAAGACACTGTAGCAGAACCCTTCATCTGCACTGGGAGGCCGAAGGAGGATCGGCCTGGTTTTTGTGTGTAAACCCTTCTGCTTTTGTTTTGTTGTGCAATCCATGTTTATTTTGCACGAGTTCTGAATACTAAAGTAATGTGTGCGCCTAGAGTTTTTATTTCTGTGTGTTTTTCGAGGCTAGTGAAACTCAGCGCCTCCTGGTGAAGCTTCTGAATCCCGAGTGATGGAATTTTTTGGGGTAGCTGCGGACTGTGACACGCAGCTGCAATGTCAGTGCAAGTGACAGATTCAGCTGGGACAACCTTAGAAGTTCCTGCCGCTAGGAAACAGATTCCCCCCGAGTGAGAGATATCTAGTGTGATTGTCTCTGTTGGTGAATACATGATACCTAGGGTGAGTGCCGCCCCTATAAGAACTTAAAGGATTGACTGAGAACGCAGTGATTTCCACGTGCTACGGACTTTTTACATTAGGGTAACGCGTGCCAGCAGAGTGGCGCAACGATATGTGACCTGTGTGGATAGACACTATAAATAGAGATCGAACTGTGAACCCGGAGTTAAGTTGTTGACTTTTCTGGATGTTAGCCCCGAGAGGCTTTGTGCCTATAAAGTTTGAGACATTAGAGATTACGGTCTGTGTCGATGTGACAGCCTTGTCATAATACAGCATGACTATTGTAGAGCAAAGGGCATACGTTAGGTCGGAAAACTGGCAGGAAATATTAACTACTAAAGACACTGTCCGATTTACTCACACTTTGACTGTCCGATTTACTCACACTTTGAAACCTATTGTGGATAATTACTTTTGATAGAAAGTCTAGGGGACAACACTTTGAAAGCCTTTGTGGATAATTACTTTTGATAGTAAGTCTGTGTGACAACACTTTGAAACGCTTTGTCGGTAATTACTCTAGTTTTAGTCTGTGTGAAAACCACTTAAGGAGAGGGAGAACCAGAGACTTGAAGAACAGGAAGCGACTAGGAAGATTGATTGGCTCAGGACATTGATCAGATGCGAAGAAGTGACTTTTTGTTTAAAAACGTGAAGTTTTGGATTGGATAGTATTGTGACATTTTCGATAGATGAAAGCGAGAAGAGTTTAGTGAGGCTAGTAAGATAGTTTGTGTACACGCGCTGTGATTTGTGGGATTTTAGTTGGAAGCCGCTGTGTACGTAAGAATTGTTAAGTGCGCGAGTATCAGAGAGCGAGTGCGAGGGTGTAGTTTAATAAATAAGGCCGGGTCCTTTATAGGAAAACTTCATCGTCTCGTTGTCTTGTGTTTGTGTTTGTGAGGAGCCGTAGGCAAGATGAGCACGCCGACAGGCCCTTGCTCGCTTGGTGAGTTCAAGGTGTGTGAGAAGATCCAAAGCTGTAAACTAAATCTAAATTAATCTTGTTAATCTTATTAATTGTGATCCATGTTGCTTTAAACATTGGGTCATGGCAAAAGCATTGCATCTATGGCCCTCATGGCGTGTAAACCCGTGCTTTTGTTTCCGAAGATCACAAAATGGACTATTTTGAAAAGGACTGCGATTAGAGCAATCAAGCCTAATCTAGTAGAGAAGAAATGAAGTGATAGAAAACGCTGCTTGCTAATGTTTGGGAGCAAATACATTCAAGACCACGGCATTCATTATCTCTCGATGGCGAAAAAAAAAGCGTGCGTTTGTCTAACAGAAATCCGTAGCACAACTTTGACGTCTGGCTATGAAATTTCAAAAACTGGGGACGTGTGTTGCAAAATTGCTTAGAGACCTCGCGCTAAATTCCTGACCACCTCTGAGGACAGTTTGCTTTCAAGAGGATGACAGTGTTTAGCGTTGTTTCGTTCTGAATAAAGCGTTGTAACTCTTAACTAAGCAATTCCTTTTGTTTAGAAATCGCTTCCAGCTCACCTCATCGATCATCAGCACGTTTGTCGGTGTGGTTAGAGCCAGGGTTGTGGAAACCATATCCGAAAACTGGCGGCTTGGTTTTAACATCAAGCCAGCAACGGTTTCCTTGCCAGGAGAAGTGATCTGGAGATCGAACGGTGGTCTGGAAGAAAGATGGAATACCCGGACAATACTCCCGACGACCAGCCCTTTAAACAGGTGCTGCATGCAGAAAAAGTATGAGAGATAAAACGCTCGATATGCACTGGCCTGAACCAATATTAACTCACAATCAGATAAAACGAAGCAATAATTAAGAGATGTTTCCAGTTCGAATGTAATTTAATATCTTAGCTCATACATAATATGAAAAAAGACAATATCCTCCATAATTGGGGCTCTAGCAAAAAATGGTCAAAATAGTCAAAAACCAGTGTGCCGATCACTGGAAACCTTTCAAGAGGTCATTTTCCTGCCGGTTTATGGCGCCTCGAGTGAGGAAAGGTTCGTTTCAACAATCTGGGACACTAACCAACTCTGGCATGCAGAAACTAGTGAGCACGGTTCATTCTTTTCAGTTAAACGGCTCCGTATGCATGGTCAAGATATACAACACCTTTTCTTAAATCTCATTTAGTTTGGTAACTCGTTTTAGTTTCAAACAAATTTTAACACTCTCAATCTGCTTTGAGTAACACTACATTTTTAAAACCTCCAGAGAAAACTCAGGTCACTGGACTGGCCTATCGACAGGAACAATTTACATTTCAAGGAGAATCGTATTTTGCGCATACAAGAATAAAACCAAAACTATACATGAAGCCCCTTTATTTAAAAAACTGACCACATCTTCAAAATGGCGAGCAGCAGGTGTATCAGCCCCTCCCTTTCTTGTCTAAATCTTTTTTCCCTGCCTACATTCCTTACTCAGGGCGGCTCGTGCTGGTTGACATCCGTTTCTGTCAGAGCAGCTGTTAATTGTATCACTGTCTGCAACAGATGTCTACACGAAATGGCTCCAGCAGAGTGTAGGACGGAGTAAAGTGCAGGTGCTTCAGACGAAATTCTCATGTATAAGTCATGTCTGCAAGCCCCAAAAAAGGCTCTGCAAACGCTTTTCCCATTATGTTTGGTCACTTTTGTCTGCGCATGCACGTAAGTGCCTATGCTGCGCTCCTGAAAAATGTGCAGTGTCCTCTTGTGTTACGGAGCTGCTGCAACCCCTGTCTTCTGTCCAGGGACAATTTCTTCTTCTTTTGCTGAATTCGCAAAAGCTCCGGCAAAAACTGTTGCTTTAAAAATCTTCAAGGGAGGAAGGTTTTCCGAAGACAAATATCTGGTGTGGAGGGGGTTTGCCTTAGCGTAAGAAAACGAACGTCAACGAGAAGACAAAGTTTCCAGACAAGACTATGCTTTACACCCAAGATACTCGTGGCCGCTCTCTTTTAATTACGTTAAAGAAAAGCTGCTCTTCAGCTTGCACGAAAACAGTAACGCACGTATGCGTACGCATATTCGTCAATGTATACACCTGCCCCAAACCACATTAAAATCAATTATCTTTTAACCTGGTGTCTAACTTAGCAAAGGCAAAAATAGAAGGGTGTGAAGTGGGGAGAGAGGTCAAAAGAAAGAAAACAGGAAGAATTGTTAGCGTCTGCTGTTAACCTCTCTTATGAGAAGTAGGACACTCTATGCTGTGTGCATATTTTCTATTTAAAAATAAAGGGTTGTTGCAATGCGAGCACCTTTCAAAGTGCGCATGCGTTTTCCAGTCGAAGACAGAGACTTCGCCGAGAGGCCGCTCTCCCAAAACGAGGCTCCTAGTCTTCATTTTCATTCCCTCGTGGCAGTAGTTTCTGCACGTACCCTCGCCTGGGAAATTTGACGTCGTTGTCTTCTGCGCGTTGTCATTCCAGACTTATGACGTCATTGATTTCTTCACAGAATCCCGCCAGGCATACGACGTCATTGTCTTCTGCATAGCGCCACTCCAGACGCACTGTGTTTCAGAGACGCTCATCTATCTTTCACATCGGAAATGCAGTACAAAACTGGAGTTGAAACAATCTATACTTTGTTCACCCAAGGCAATTTCATTTCCTCTCTGCTGGGATGCTTCATTCTGCGGGTCTACGTTCTCTTTCTACAACGCGTTGAATGTCCTTCCAAGCTACAGCCAGAGGGCCTTTTTTTGGCCTGACGATTTACAGACGCAACTGTTCTTGGAGTATATACATGGTTGGGTTTGACAAAGTCCAGTGCGATGCTGCTTACACTGTAAACAAAGTGTTCAAGTTAGAACACTTATTTTGTTACCGAAACAAAACGCCTTTTAAATTGATCTAGAACGCTTAATATGTTCGTGCTAAACTAGTGTAAAAAAAGTATTTTGGTCTGTTCTCGAAAGTGTTCAAATGTGCAAAAAATATATAAATGGTGTTCTGATAATGTTCCAAATGTGTTCCAGCAGCAAGTGTCAAGTCAAGTAGGGGCATGCTAAGAACACTAAGAACATATGTAGAACACATCTTACATACTATCTACACACCCAGCCCATATTTTGCATCTGCTTTTTAAACATGTAATTAGTGTTTAAAATATTTAGGGTGTAGTATTTGAGGAAAGCATGAATAAAGATTCACCTTAATGTTGATCACATTTGAATTCCTTCCTGTAGCATTCAGGTAAACAATCTATCTCTGGTTTAGCAGAATAGCTTTTTTCCTTAAATGTATTCCGTGGTTATCTTCTGTGATACGCCATAATGCGATCAAAGGTCTATACTATTTGTTTTAACAAATTTGTTTTAACAAATAGTATTTTTCTTTTAAGATATTGAATGTTATATGTGCGAAGCACACACGAATTTTAAAAAATATCAAAATTAATTCCAGTAGCTTAGCAGATATTTGTGGTTTTATCGCAGTGTCTTACACCTCTTTTAGGGGTTGTCCCTAAGAGTTACTTTTCTAAAGCATTATCTTACAGCGGCTTTGGCAGTTTCAGATTCTGGCGCCAGTAACAAAAATTCCATCAAAGCGTTCCTGAAAGTTTTGTGTCGGCTTCCTTCACATCTCTGAAAAATGTACCAGATGGCCTCTAGAATATTTTTCACAATTTTCTGGCATCATTCTGCCCATGGCATTGCCATTAATCCGCCATTTGTCAGTGTTCATATCGCGGTCGTTTAATTATTTCTATGAATTGACTGGATTTAAAAAAATAAGTTTATAATAAAAAAAACGTCAGTCGAAAAGAAACTAAGAAACGACCTAACTTGCGATATATCAGAGGCAGTTTACAGAGAGCTGGAAGCGAGCTTGTAATTTAGACGTATTGTCTATACCTGGAAGACGCATAATAGAGATCCAGATTTTCGGAGTCTGCCCATGAAGGAAAGAAGCCAGAGGGGAATGGATCAGTCCACAAGATCGAGTCTTCTATAAGACAGATTCTGCTAGAGTGGAGAAAATTCTGTAGGGAACGTTTAGCAATCGAAGTCTTGTGAAATATTTTGTTGGAGATTAAATAGATTGGTTCTTTTGCGATTTTTTTTATTCGAGTAAGTCCAACCGTGGGCGACAAGCTTTACACGAGCTGATGGGCAGAGTGCCCACGCGCATCGCATTACCAACGGGACCGCTGGCGCGAACATTGCTACAGCGGGGTCAGCGTGACCCGGCATTTAGACAGATCAGGAACAAGAGGAAGCCAAAACTGTGCTTGCCTGACGACCTGACAAAATGGTATTAAAAAGGAAATTTTGATTCTGATACGACGTGAGCTTACAACGTTCACATTGAAAACCTGCTGAATGGCTGAGAAATAAAATGCGCGCATAACATCCATGCAAGATAACGACAATAAACAAACGAACATGCAGACAGACAAACGATGCAGGAAGTCAGCCATGAATACCCAAATGTATAAAGGCATGTAAGCAGGTACCAAAGGAGACAAGAGAACTTCCGTACAGACACGGTCAGAGAGGTTGGCTGTGTGGTAGATGAACAGATTTCATTTAAACAAAAATGAAAACTTGGCTACTGGTATCAACAAAATTGACACTGATGATTACAAGGCACACACCACCATCGGGGAAGTTAAAACATTCACATAATTTCCGTGCACCTTACTGAAAGATGCACCAAAAAGTAGGCTTACGTATTCTTCCAAGTTTCCGGTTCATGTGCTGTGGGGTTTTCGGTTTTTTTTCTGCGGCCATTTGGCCTGGGATACAACATTTGTGCAATGTGTGTTTATTTCACCAGAGTCCCCACCTACGCAGAACCAAAATTCCATAGAAGCCCCCTACCCCCGCCGTCATAGTCGCGACCGACTAATCCAATGCTCTCGTCCGCAAGCAGCCAGACCGTTTACGAAGACGATTTGATTAAATGTTTCTCTAAATGTTTCTCCGGCTGCCAGCTACGGTATTAGTTTTAGAACACCCCCTCTTCCGTCAGGGGAAGGTAAATAGGGACTCGCCCTCTCGTGTACTGGTGCTTGATGCGGTCTGTTGATATTACTGTTGGTAGTTCTAGCTGTATTTGGTAAGTCTTCTTTAACAGCAGTCCACAAAACCGGCTTCTAATATTATTAGGGGTAGTATCTTTAATTCAAAAATCCTTTTGCGACATGAAAATGCGGGAAGGGGAATCTTTTTAATAAACCAACCCACGACCTTCCATTTGGCGAATCATAAAAAGGGAAACATTGATCCACAAAGTATTCTTTATTACCTATGCTGGGGTGTCGGCTGCCTTACACACGTCTACTGCAAAAGCCACCCGTCTCATCCTAGCCAGCGATAATGGGCTTATGGCCAGCTGCAACACACGACGAGACTAAGCCACAAAATGTAAGAGAGATAACTCCACATGACACCTGAAATTACCTCACAGTGTTATTATGCAGCTGACATTTTGCAGGCTCCCTGCTGGTGTTGTATCAGAAGGTAGAGTATGCAAGATCCGTTTTCGATCTAGCCGAAGGATCAGAAATGATGGGAGGACATTGTTCTCGTATTCTGAGTGAGGTCAACCACAAGGCCACCATGGGTCAGTCGACAGTCACATCGAATGTCCAAGGAACGTATCATTTCTGCAAACCTCCCGAGTTCGCACCACTAACAAAACCGTCCCCCTGACCCCTTCCACAGACAGCCTATCCTTCTGCCACCCCCACCCCAAACTCCTAAAAAAGCAGACAGAAAAATCAAAACGCTACTCTGGCGCTTTGCAACAATTAATTCTTGTTAGTGCAGTACATTGTCTACAAGTACCTGTAAATAAATATTATTTTGTCCAGTGCCTCTGTCTAATTCGTGTCCATAAAACACTATATCGCCCACAGATCAGATATACATTCCACAAACAGAACAAAAGAAAAGCGTTTCATAGGCCAGACTGTGGCACATTTTACAGCAGCAGTAAGTGGCTTTACCCAGCATACTTTCGTCGACAGAGCTATAACCATTTATCGGGTGTATTACTGTCACAACACAAAGCAATATTGAGGAAAAGCCCTCTTTCCGCATCGAATTCCGTCTTAACATTACTAGCTTTTCCCGCTTTCTCCCTACGCAAAATGCAAAAATAAGTTAAAGGGGCTATTTTTATTCGAGGTAGGTTGAATACTTACTAAGGGTTACTAATTTAACACTCACTTGCACGACAGCGAATCCACAGAGGCAAGCACAAGCACACGCCTGCATGTGCGCACGCATTCAACCGTAAGCTCGCAAAAGTGTTTGCATACGTGCAAGCGATTCATTGCTTCCGATATTTGGTTAGAAACAGGAAATACACTGGAGCTTGAGAACGTCAAAGAGAATATTCATTCTGTCTTCCTGAAGCCCTGGCGCAAATAAGATTTTGCGCCTTCAGCAGTGGCGTCGTCGTTTCCCGTTAGTCCACCGACAGTGCTGGTGGTCGTGAAGCTGAGGCCCAGAGACAGAGACAGAAAAGCTCTCTCAGAAGAAGGCCGACGACAGAGATGGGGCCAGTCCACGCACGTGCAGCCCGCCACCCTGTGAACGTGAAAGGAATTTCGTCCCTAAGATGACCAGCCGAGGACAGCGGTCTCAGTGGCTTCGCTTTTCATGCGGTAGTGGACGCAAGGCTCGTCTTTTCGGGCTTCTTAGAAGTCAAAGTAGAGTTCTCTCCTCATCTCTCCTTCCCGGTCTGTCTGCCCGCCTGCCTGCCTGAGCCTGCCTGTCTGTCCGTCTGTCGTCCCTATGTCTGTCTTTTGTTTTGTCATCTTGTTGCCAACACAGGTTTTACGTACTTAACCAGATGTAACGAAGAGTCTGCTGTTGCACTGCATGCTCTTACAGCTGGGCATAAGTGATGTGCTGACGGCAACCGTACATAACAGACTGGTAGAGTTTTGTGATCAGTGACACAAAGCCGTGCGTGATGACTGGTCTAAATCAATGATCATGTAATATTTTTGCGTCCACCAAACATTAGGCTTTGATCCGTTGTTTCTGAGGAGATCCAAAGTAGATCTCTATAGTGGCATGACATCAGTAAAACTACATCGCAGAACTTTCTAAACTGCACGCGTGCCTATTCATTAATCATGAGATTTTTTACTCACTGGTGAGAGAATCTTGCTTGTATATTATCCGTACAAGCTGATCGCATAACTTCTTCCTTGAATGACTCGAAGAACGTTACCAACTGAGGGGGAGCTGGTCTTTTCCTTTAACGTTTTACATTTTATTAATATTGCCAGTTACGATAAAGAACCACACTATGGGGGTTTGTACCATTTATTTTTCTTGCTTACAAAACAGAAGAATTCAGGGAAGCTAAATTAGATTCATTCTGAGCGAATTGATCCTCGGTGCTGTTTTCGGCCAATGAAGAGGCTTCCGCAAGGTCAATATTTCACCTTCCTTGACCAGGTTTTCTTTGATCTAGCGACTCTCTTCTGAGAACTCTCTGTGAAATCATTTCGTTAAGTACAAACAGGACTATGCAACATCGATTAAAGAACTCTCTGTGAAATCATTTCGTTAAGTACAAACAGGACTATGCAACATCGATTAAAGAACTCTCTGTGAAATCATTTCGTTACGTACAAACAGGACTATGCAACATTGATTAAAGAACTCTCTGTGAAATCATTTCGATAAGTACAAACAGGACTATGCAACATTGACTAAAGAACTCTCTGTAAAATCATTTTCTTAATTACAAACAGGACTATGCAACATCGATTAAAGAACTCTCTGTGAAATCATTTCGTTAAGTACAAACAGGACTATGCAACATTGATTAAAGAACTCTCTGTGAAATAATTTCGATAAGTACAAACAGGACTATCAACATTGACTAAAGAACTCTCTGTAAAATCATGTTCTTAATTACAAACAGGACTATGCAACATTGATAAAGAACTCTCCGTGAAATCATTTTCTTAATTACAAACAGGACTCTGTAACATTGATTAAATGAGAGAAGAAAGCAGCGGTGCTACCGCTACCTGGAAACCCGAAGAGACCTTTCGGACCGTTTGATCACAATGTAATCTGAGCTGTGCATTTTTCTGTAAGTTCTTCGATTTGTGTGCAGATCTGATCCAGAGAGCAAACAACACGAACGACTCTATTGTGTGTGATGCCCTGGCAAGACAGAGACGAAGACGAATGAAACGAATGATGTCTGAGGCTTGATATGTCGTGTCAACACATGCTCTTTGGGTCTTTTTATTTTCCAATACCGTCAATGCGTTTGGCTGATTCATATCATTCGAGTTAAAGTTTTCAGTCGTACCTGGGGGGATGCACCAAAGGAAATTATTGAACAGGTTTCTGCTAGTGTTTGCTTGCGCCACGATTCTGTTATACTTCCATCATCCCCGTCTTCTGCCGTCCCTACCTATCGTTCTCTCTCTCTCTCTCTTGTTTTGCGTGAAGTATCTCTTAAAGTGAGCTTGAGAATTTTTTCCCCCTATTAATATTACAGCAGAAAAACACAGCGCTTCCCAGTCCGGAAAGCTCTCAATGTTCTTTGAGAAGGATCTCAATTCCACAAAAAAATCCTTTTCTCATTATTTAGACAAAAGATTTTCCCCTTGCCATCGGAGAAGACAAGGCTATGGCACCAAATTAACCGTAGAGTGCAGTAATTTTTATACCGCTTCACAGCTCTTACACGCATTTCTAAAATGATATCTGGACCGATTTCTGGCTCGTGAATTAACTATTTGCAGCTGATACAGCGTCACTTGCGGAGTCCGCAGCTTTATTCATTACAGGTCAAATACACAGTACGTGAAAAAGCACTTTAAAAGGAAAGCCTGTGTAAAGCCTTGCAGGCTTCAATTTCGTGATTGTCTTGAACACTTTTATGCATTGCACGCGGTTCTTGTTCGCTTTCACATCCGTCTCCCTCTCTCTCTCTCTCTCTCTGTTGGTCGGTCTGTCTGTCCGTCTGTCTGTTTGTGTGTTCTCTTCTCATTCAAAGCAGCAAACAGCTTTAAAGATTACACAATCACGTAATTTGTGATGTATATTTTTGCAGTTCAGGTGTCTTTACATTCATGTAGAAAATCGACACAATTTACACACTTGCATTTTAACAATTCAGCACTCGTGCAAAGTCTACGTATATACCTGCAGCAATCGGATTTGTTTTTAGTTTTGTGACAGTTAAAGTGACCTTAGATTTCAGGCTCTTTACATCTCCACCCCATCACTTCGACCATCAGCAATAGTGTCGGGTTTCTCGTCAAGCCGCAGCCGCAAGGACAACTGTTCTATACGTACTTGGAGGCCACAAAACATCTAATGTGCATTAGTAATTAACCAGCTGGAAGTCGCAGGACTTCGACTTTCGACCTAGTTCAACCGTGTCACCACTTTCACTTATCTGCGTACTGCCCTCTACAATACACCGACCAAAAGAAAACCGCTCTAAGTGATCACTACCCGAAAAACTGCGTTTACTTCCAGAGCAGATTTTGGTATTTAAGGAAGATATACATGTGTGCCTTCTTTAGGCTTCTATCCAGCACTTAAGAGTGCTCCGAACGGAGTTATCAGACATACATATTCAGTCTACCCAGAGCTTCGTACTGCCCTTAAAACTCAGTCACATTTGCTACCGGAAAGGTTAGTGACATGTCCCGAATGAGTGCCTATATTGTTTTCCGTTTCAAATTCTGACACATATGATCTCTTTTACTCTCGAATGTCAACTGACTTGATGTAACCATAAGTGTTTCGGCAAGTCTGCGAAGGTTTCGGGGCATCTCTTTCTCTCTCTCTCTCTCCCCGAGTACCCCCTCGGTGTCGTGATTGCGCCCACGTAAAAGCACTACAGACAAACAAGTTCTTTACTTTTCACTCGTCTACTCTCTTGACAAGGCACAAAACTGGGAACCATAGATTTTTTAATTCCATCACTCTGACATTTAAATACGTTATATACACTTATACATTCAAACACAGTTATAGCTAGCCAAATGTCCCAAAAATAGGCAAAATGTTTCAAAATCACATCAACTTATTTTACAGCGACGAGCTACCTACAGGGAGACAACTTCAGGTAAATCAACCCATTAAAGATTTGGACCATCAAAGAGGTAACATCGCTATAGTTCAGTGGAAGACAGACGCTATATATAACTATCCAAGATCTAAAACTTTAAAACAATATTTCTAACTTCTTGCAGCCTTCTTGTTCCCTTTTAGTGACAACACAATGCCCCAATGAGGCACGAAGTAATCTTTTCGTGTCTGACCACTGAACAGACCCTCCAAACGACCTGGTGCTGACAGGGAGTTATGGGGAATTCGACTTTACAGCCCATGGGGGTGGGGAAGGACAGCAAGAACACCACCTTGGCTGTGCCCGCGAAACGAAACAGACAATATTGGCAAGGCAGCTTGGGCGGGTAGTCTCTACTTGGTTTCCTGCTGAACATGCAAGGTTTTGTCCAATCTATAAAAAAAAGCATAGAATGGCTGAAACTGGAATAAATACTTATGCAACGTTCTGTAGGCGTTCTATATTGTGCCAGCGTATAGGGTTACATCATGGAGTCGTATCTTAAGTAGTGATGGATATTTCTGTTTGCGACCCGACGCTTCTAATTAAATTGTCAGTTCTTGCTGGCCAGCATCTATATCACTTTCGTTTAGCATGTATAGACACTAATGGGTTTCCCTTGCAAAGACTAATTATATCTACTCTGTTTTCTCAGACTCAAATCGATAACTGCTGAATACATATAGCTGTTTTGTTTTGCTTACACCCTTATCCAAAACACGGTAAAAAAAAAAGGTGAACATTCTCTCCAGATTCCACACGCAGGATAATGAGGCCATTGTCTAGCCAATGACAGCGCTGGTTTACATACAACTTCTTTGAACTAGACCATGCTTGATCTTGACCTCGACCCCTAAATCTCTTAACTGAACAAGACATCAAGACTGAATGTCGATACCAAAGTGCCCTTGTCCTTGCAGAACCAAACTTTTTTCCCAGAAAGCCATAGTGTATACAGTCCCTGGTTACATGCAGCAGGTCACACAGGCCTGTGTGTTTGATACAGTACGACGTGGGGACTCCTCGGCTGTAAAACCCTGTATACTCTTTTTCAGTTTATTACACGAAAAAAATAAAAACGAAGATTCGAGCATGAAATCTCGTGTCTGTCAAAACAGCAATGACTCCGACTGCATTTACTGCGCTTGTAGAAGGATGCGTATCTCCACAGTATTTGCGTGTGCTTGTGCATCTGAATTATCATGAGGGAAGGTGAGATAGAGTGCATGTGTTAATGTCTATGCGTACGCGTGTGTATATTGCGCAATCGCTAATAGGTCAAGGGCATCAAAACATTATGAGAAGCAATTATACCACCTTCATTGTCCAGTTTTCCTGCCGCCCCGCTCACCCCGCCTACAGAGACCTACACCCTCAACGAATTGGATGCCCTTCCGGTCTCCAAGCCGAAGAGTTCGCAGACTGAGAAAGTTTGGGCTGCCAGACGAGCATGACGAAGCGCCAAGAGAAATCAGGGGAGGTGATAGAGTTTTGGCGACCGATTTTAACTCGGTTAGTCAAATTTCATCGTGTTTGCCCAATCCCATCTTCCACCGCGTGGAGTATCAACGGTTTCTTTATTTCTGATCCGATTACTGCCAGAGCTCGTCTGTCCCCAGTTAGAGAGAGATTGGATCGAGGTGCACACAGTTCCTGGCAGGTTGAATATGCCCGAATGAAGCAGAGACGTTCCCCCCGCTCAACCCCCTTTCCGTTTATGAAGCACTAACAATATCCTTCCCCGCGCGGCTTGCGGTCTCCTTTGCGATGGAGTCCAATTTACCTCACTGCTACCGACTCAAAATTAAATACACGTGACTGTCTCGGGAGCCGTTCGGTGGCATGTACAGGAAAATTTCAGCGGCGTCATTCATGATCGATATCTGGTATATAGCCACAAAAATACGTGCGCGAGTATCATTTACACTTGTGAGTATTGTTGCTGTTCATGATGATGACTCCGCTGACATGTTTTGTAATTAAAAAAAACAGAATCTGTAGTTGAATATAAATCTCTGTGTGTTTATTTGTCTTCAGAGAGGCGATGATTGGGTTTGCTGTTTAAATTCAAAGTCTTTTTAAAGTCACTGAGGTTGAAGTCGATCCACGGGTCTTATGGATGTACGTAGATTTCACTTCCCCTTAAGAAATGAGACAACAGATAGGAAAAGAAGCGATTTGTTATCAAAACAAAACTGGATAAAAAATGATGTGGGTAGTCAAAGTCCTATAACTCACTTCCTGCTGAAATCCTAAACAGGCACAAAACGGATTCAATGCAAAACAAGAATTGCCACTAATCCTTACACTGAACCTCTAGTGAAAGGTTAATCTATTCTACGAAGAGCGTGATTGCTCTTATCGCCTTTTTTAAATAAAGAAAATGCATTGAGGTTCTTCTAGATATTGTATATTTATAGGTCTTATGTCAATGAAAACGACAAACCAATGTGTTTCCTAAACTCTCATAAAGTTTGTACATCTCTTATCTTTCGTTATCTTTCTCTCGTTCTTTCTACTCTTTTCTTGTCTTCTATTTATTTTTCAGCATTTACATCTTAATGCAGCTAACACTAGAAATGCCAAAGCTTCCTTTCATGCTTGCTGTTGTAACCTAGTTTATGATACTTTTCAAACGGTTAAATAATAGCCACAGAAAGCATTCTCAATTTAGTGTCTGTGTAGAACATGCAGAAAATTGTTACTTCAAAGGCCTAAATCTGAACGTTTTTAACGAACTTTCTTCCTTCGACTTTATGTCTCTAAAGGGAATGTCTTCTTTTGTTCTCAAGTTCTCGTTCTGTGACTAAAAATAATAAAATGAGATTGAGCATTACTAAACACGTCATACAGCAATTTTCTGCCCTGTGAAAGAGCTTTTCAAAATAAATGGAGGCAATCCAGTTTTCGCAAGCCTCCGCAGACATCTTAAAATGCCCATGGGATGAACTAATAAAACTTCCCGCAAGCGATTTCTGGTTTCCAGACTGAGAGGTAATTTGTCGGTGAGTACTGTACTAGCACTGTATATTTTCTATCACCTCACCCTCCACCCCCTTC
>SMGT01003379.1:44098-57490 GCA_004794575.1 Lanistes nyassanus
CCTCCCGTTCCTGGTTGTTTACCTCGCGCGGCTACATCAAAGCTCTTGATGCTCGACACTACGCGTCGCTAGTTTTCTCCAGCTACGTAATCTTCCCTGAACAACTAACGCACACCTGGTCAGCCTGACACCTTCACGAATCCCACCCCAGCGGCCCCAGGTAATTAACACCTTGCCCCTCGCTTCTAGGGCCAGTACCCCCGATCATAAGTGTAAACAGGGAACTAATCCTGGGCTGGTGATGACGTGAGCGGCTAGATGGCGGCTTGAACAAGGGGATAATAGACCTTAATTAGGGCCTGAGAGTCGAGGATGGTTCACACCTGGAATCTATGGTGCAATCTCCTTGACCCACCAGACCCCAACACGTGACACTCCATGTAGAATGATCGAGGCCAGTGCAAAGAATGAAGGCAGCTGCTTCTTGGTCTTGGGGTGCAAAGCGTCCTTAATTTTCCTGACTTTGTCCTCTTGTCTTTTCATTTCATTCTTGAGCTGGTGGCCAATAAAATCGACGTTGTCAGTGCCAAAGATGCACATACTACGTCTTGCAGTGAGATGGCAGTACGACAGCCGATGCAGAAATTCTCGTAAGACTTGCAGGTGTTCCTCCAAGGTGCGAGTGTGAGCAAGGATGTTGTCAGAATAACGTATAACACCTTTCATGTCTTGGAGTATGTTCTTTAGCCCTTTCTTCAAGCTGGCTCCTGAATTCTTCATATCAAATGGCATGGGTTTAATTCACCTTCCACCACCGGCATGTCACTGATCTTTGCTACTGTCCTTGTGGTGAGCACACATTCCACCACTGGCGCTTCGTGAACGGTGGAGTGACAATCTCTGGTAGGCGTCGGAGGACCAGTGGATCCAGATTACCTTTCAAATTGCTAAGCTGGCTGCTGCCATTGGTCGGTGGTTTGACGGCTGGCTTTGGCATCTGAGTCCCTCTTGAGTGTCACTTCCATGTCTAGTAGGCGCCTTGGGACACACTGGAGCTTTTTGTCCCCTGCCTCCACAGGTGAAACAGTAGGCGCCTTGGGAAACACTGCAGCTTTATGTCCCCTGCCTCCACAGGTGAAACATGTCAGATCCTGCCTCTGATCGCGGTTGTCAGGTGGCGAAGATGACGACGTGCTATGTGAAGGCGGGCACTTCGGTCTGACAAAAAGGTCTCTGCTTTGGGACTACAAAAATCTTAATGCTTCTGCGGCCAAACCCTTCAGACTCTGATCTTGCTGCTGTCGAAGGAAAGTCGACAGGTCCTTAGGACACGCTTCTGGGAACTTTAGCATGAGGTACATCAGGCCGTCATAGTCTCTCTCTCTCTCTTGTCCTGGCAGTTCTAACCATCAGTTCGCGTATCCACTATCTATGGACTAGTCAAGGCTCTCGCTTTTGTCTGCCCCCCGGGATCGGAAACGCTGGCGAAACCCATCTTCTGTGAAATCATATCCAGTCAGCAGAGCTTGCTTCAGTTATCACAGTCTTCGCCTATGTCATCGAGCAAACCGGAACACACGTCGATCGAGCGCTTGCACAGACAACTAAGCACTCAGGGTGGTGGCCCAGCGCTGCGCTGCCACTTCACAGCTGAGCACGACGCTCAAACCTTTGGGGAAAATGGCCTTAATTGTAAGATGGGCTGGATTTTGAAACCGTGCTCTTTCGTATACTTGAATATATAGGGCTTGTGATCAGCTTTCAAACTGTCAGTTCTGTGATCTTGTCCGGCCTGTGCTGCAAGACGTCGCGAAGCTGTGGCGGATCTATGGCGCGGCACAGTACCAGCAGACTCTGCTGCAGCTGTCGTGTGACCTCATCCGGCTGCTGGCCGTGTCGCCGACCGCTGAAACTGCTGCAAAAGTTACGGCACTGGCGCCGAGCACGACCCAGCACCTGCAGCGCTGCCTTCCGGTAGGAGACGCTGGAGACCAGGTAGATGATGGTGTTCCAGAAGCTGTTGCTAATAGCCACCCACGTGACAGCGAAGTCCAGGAACTCCGGCACGGGCCGCTGGGTCAAGGTCATGAAGAGCTGGGTCAGGGTCCAAGGCGAGACAGCCACGAAGAAGCCCATGGTCACGATGGCCAGGGTACGGGTGGCGCGCAGGTGACCAGTGGACACCGCTGTTTCGCAGACTCTGAGCTGTAGGGGGAAAGTTGAAGATGACGTGGAAAACATCTGCGTTCAAACTTTATATTCACGAATCGTGCTAATGCAAAGGTATATTGGGTAGATGTATGCAGGTTAAATTCCGCTGGGGTTCAATGTATCCGGATGACAATGCGAGGTAACAGCAAGCTCCACCTTTATCAGACTGACAACAAAGTCAAGACTATTCTTATTTAGCCATTTGCCGGAAAAATGTGTTTTACGCAGAGGAAACAGGCGTATAATTATCTCGCGTTAATTTTCATCTTCTTTGCGTAAACTCCAATTTGAGGCAGTGAAATAAGACAGCAAAGAAACGTACGCATTCGAAGCCGTTGTGCTGCAGGTAACGCCTGTGACCCTGACGTGCGGCTCTGTACAGGTGAAAGTAGCAAATGCAGATAAGGACAGTCGGGAACAGGTAAAAGATGGCCATGACCACTGACGTCATCTCTCTGTTGGAGTACTGCGGCTCACAGTTCATCGCGACTGTGTCGTAGTAATACAAACCTGCTGTGACAGACAGGCAGACTGGGGCACACAGTGACTGCAGCCGTTTCTATCATCTGTAGTCCCTATAGTCCCTGTGTGCCTGGGTGCGTGCGTGCGTGCGTGAATGCTTGAGTGCGTGCGTGTCTGTGTGTGTGCCCGCCCGCGCGGTGTGTGCGTACGTGCGAGCGTGTACGTGTTCGTGTGAGCGTAAATAAACTAGACAAAGTTTCTTAACCATATGTTTATGGTAAACGGTGAAAACAAACCCAAAATTTATAAAAGGAGAATTTTCACAAGAAATATCATTGTCTTCTTGATCTGAAATATTGGTAGTCGTGATATTCAATCCTCGTGTTTCCTAAAGTTCGTTTCACCTTTAAAAAATGAAATCTGACCTAAGCCAGTGACGATGATTCCGTAGACGATAAAGCAGATGAGCCATGAAGCGATGATCAATCCTACGACCATTTTCTTGGAGACAAACGTCTGGTACCGAAGAGGATGTGACACCGCCATGCAGCGGTCAACAGCGATCAGGGTTAACGACAGGGTGGACTCATGAAACAACGCTGACAACATGAGGGCCTGCAACAAAAGTGAATTCGCTTTCTTTGAGTCACAAGAAAAGAAAAAAATCTATGGCTAGTCTTGTACATGTACCTTAATTGTAGATTCTGTATGCACAGGTTTTTTTTTAACTTGACAGCATGAAAAGACAAGTGTTTTCGAGAAGAGAACGCAGACAAGAAAAAACTGTGCGCTGTGTAGACAAAGCGTTTGGTGGACAATGTGCACGTGTCAGAATTGGAATTGAAGTTTTTCTCCTCGTTCTTTTCAAATAGGTATCTGTGTAGGTAGTAAAAGGGAGACAAAAGATTTACTAGGAGACAGTACTTTTTTAAAAACCCAATTCAAAACTTGTACATATTTCTGTGCTATAGGCCAACGTAAGTCGGAAACCGTCGGCCTTGCGCCATGGCTGCTTTAAAGGAAAGGATCGATTTTTGAGCATTTGGTAACCAGCAATAGTGGTTCTTAATTCTTTCTCTCTCCCCCACCCCCGAAAGCACCCCAAGCCTCTCTCTCTCTCTCCTATCTCTCTCTCACACACACACACATACACAGAGAGAGAGAGAGAGAGGGGGGGGCCTGTTCATATCTTCCGGTCTCTTTTTCTCAGTTTATCCTTCTCTCCCTCCCTCTTCCGTCCTGATATGCACCTAGTTTACGACTGGACGTTAAGCAACAATCACCCCCTCCCTCCCTAGCTCCCTCTCGCCAAAACGTTTCTTTGTTACTCAACATTGGCCTACCATAATAACTTAATTTCATATTGTACATTCTTTAAACCAGCCCCTCTACTAGTGGGGGGGGGGTTGTTGGGGGGGAGGCTAACATTACCTGCCACATGCAGACGCTTTCTCCAAACGGCCAGCAGCCATGAATAGCGGGGTACGTCGAAAGGGAGGTAACAAACACCCCCATGCTGCAGTCCGAGCAGGCCAGTGACGTCATCAGCATGCGCGAAGCCATGGGCAGATTGCGCCTTGTGCGACGAGAGTTCAGCACAAATAAACAGAAAATATTGCCCAGGACGATGAAAGCAGTTATGCAGATCACAGCAGACTGTTTGAGGACTTCAGCTAACAGCTCTGCCTTTTGCTGACCATCGTTTTGGACGAAATATCGCAACTGGTCATCCTTCCACGGACAGAGAAATGATGTGTTGAGCATTTTCACCTAAGAGAAGACAGAGCAACCGCACGCTTTATAATAAAACCAGTCACGCGCATGTAAGTGTACTGTTAGTATGCAATTTTGGGTGGAATGCAGAGCCAGAAAAAAACGGAACTACACTTGTCAGGTGTGCCTCGTTTTCATCATGCCTATGGCTCGATCTTTTTCTTTGAGAGATGTCTTCTGTTAACACATTGCTTCAGTAATGTCGCCGGTGCATTCAAGGTTTGCTTGGATGTTCAGGAAGGCTTTACGGAATGACAATTAGGGATTCATAATAGAACTATTATATGCATATTGTTATGATTTTTTGGCGGCTCGTTGGCCTAACCAATCAGGAGAAAGAGCAACTTGTTACCGTCGACCCAACTGGCTAGGAGGAGAGGGAGATCACCATGTAAAAGCGCAGAACAACTGGAACCAATCAAATGACGAGCACTATTTAGGATGTGTAACAAGCGGAACCAATCAAATGGCGAGCTATATTTCGAAGGTCTTTCCAGGGGTGGGGGGGGGGAAGGAAGGGAGAGGGGGATGCTCCGGGAGAAGGGGGCATTTAGGGGAAGGGGAAGGGGTGGGGTTAGGGCGGGGGCTAGGAGTAGGGGATAGGTGGGGGTTGGGGGAGGGGTGGGGTGGGGTATAGTCAGTAAAGATCTTCCAGGAAACGGCAAGGTTTTCAGTGGTGACCCTACGAGATTAGCATATTTTACGTGATACTGTATTTTGATTGGCTCCAGTTTTCATGCGCGTTTTCATGCTCGATGGCCAAGCGAGGGGCGAAGACAGCCCGCCCCTCCCTTCCCGGGTGGCCCCATTGTTATGGTTTTCGTGGCTCGCTGCCCTAGCCAATCGGGAGAGAGCGCGGTGGAGAGAAGGTGGGTAACCCGCCCCCCCTCACCCGGTTGACCCGTCACCCTGAGAGGTGGCCGAGCAGGAGGTGAGGGTGAACAACCCTCCCGGCTACAGCCCACCACCCTGAACGGGTAGACAGTCTACTCGCGTTTTCTAACAAGTCCGAGTTCAGGGCTATAAAGGCAGCCGACCGCCAACTACGAATGCCGAATACACCCAACAGTTCGGGGGTGGTTACTACAGAAGAGTACGGCCGTTATCCGCGACGTGGACACAGAGAACCAGAAGGCAGCTGGAACAGGGGTGATTCTTGTCAGTCGGGAAAGGAACTCGGGCATTCGGACCGGTGCTGAGACTGTGGAGATGAGAGACGTGGCGTCTGCAGTATTCCTATCCAGCATCCTGAAAGTGAGTGTACGTACCGTGTCGGGAAGTAGGACACGAGCGGAACTCGGAGATAGTTGTTAGACTTAAACATCATTAGTAAATTGGTTAAGAAAAAGCGTATCTCATAATTGTTGATTTGTCGGTTGTGCAGTTGGGACTAGTAGAAGTTAGCGAAAGTACGGTTAATTCATAGTGATCGTAATAGTGAATTAGGCAGCGATCGCATGGGTAGTTTCCCCCTTCTTGCCACATATTTATGTTGTTGTCACTCTAGTTAACGAGAAGGCTAGTGGAAACACATAAACGCAATACCGCAAGACACACACGTAATACCACAACACATATGATTAGGGCCTAAAAGTGGGACACTGACATCTTTCAAGAAATAATTTAGCGTATGTTCTTTCATGTTCTCATCAAATTTTCAATGGGTTTCGTCTCAAAGTTTCGTCCAGCGGTACCTTAAGAAAATCGTTGTAATTAAATAAAAGGTCAGGTAGTCTCGATCAATAGCAGTCCAAATGAAGCATTTCCAGCCCTGAGATTGTAATAACTTTACTCATATATAGACGCATGTCTTGCACTGGTTTCTGTGAGAGGGATGCTATCAAAGAGATGTCGCAGTAGATCGGCGCAGTAGATCGGCGTGTTAAGGGGGAGACAGCGGTGTCTCAACAACGCGATATTTCGGTGTGCTCATGGTACATCAGCGGTGTGTTAAGCGTGTGATGCAGGAATCCAATGAGGCCAGTTTTTAAATAAAAACGTGTGTAGCCTGGTTTTGAGACTAATTTAAGGATCCCCTACGTGTTGTTAATAGAGAAACCATGTAGTGGTTCTGCTTTTCCCTAGTAATGATTGTTGTAATTATTTATAGTATATGTTCATATAAGGGCGTGGCTACGTTCTCTTCCATACCGTCAGTTTGAAAAGGATCCCTCGTATCCGTTAGCTGCAGATTGGCTGTCCGTGTGTTGTGAAGACAAGATGTTTTACCTGCACAACACCTGGACTCCAGGCGTGTTGCATGCGGTATTTTTTTAATGTAGCCAAAAAGACGACCATGAGCGGGAGACGTTTGATGGTTTCCTACATGGAGAAGGGCACAATGAATGAATGAATGAATGAATGAATGAATGAATGAATGAATGAATGAATGAATGAATGAATGAATGAATGAATGAACGAACGAATCACATGACGTATATTCAGGTTAATTAGTACGACAGAAATGTCACACTTCTCAATCTCTCTAACCTGGGAACGTGACAATCAAGGAAGAAAGTTTGGCACCAGACATGGGCAGAGGCTTAGGCAGAATCGTAAGGTCCTATTACCCAGTGATCTCTGTAAGTGATCAATGTTTATTTTCGTTGTAATATATAATTTTTTGGTTTTCATTTCAAAACCATAACACTTATTACCCAAATACTACCACGGTATAACCATCAGAGGTTTTTTTTCTTGTGTACACATAGCAACCGGAAGTTGTTTTGTAATGTCCACATGCACATTATGCCATCGATTTTTCATCAACAAACTTCAATTACTGCAGAGAAGCTTAAGTTATTTAAGGATGTTTTTTTCAATGCAGGCCAGATCGAGGAACTTGTAAGCGCTTGTGGAAGTCTTCGTGGATTAGTCAGGCCAAGAGGGTTTTCCCAGCTTCAAACATGCCTTTTTTGTACAGTATTGATTCATACACGTACTCATTTGAAATGCTCACTAGTGTGTGCGGGCGTCCGTGCGAGCGTGTGACAGGGAGACAGGGGACGAGGGGGACGAAGCGATAGCTATACAGATCCCTGATTCTTAAATCAACTGATGCCATGCGAAACAACATAGGAGTGAATGCTGACAGCAGCTCACCATACTCAGATAAACTCATCAATCCTCTCTTCAGCGTGGTTAAAGGACTCACTCCTCACTATCCAGTGAACAAGTTGGCTATGGTCCTTTTGTTAACTCAGAAATAAAATCCGATCGTGTTTAACTTGTATATCTCCTTGGTCTTTTTGTCTTCGGATGCTCTTAGCCGCTTTGTCTAACGTGCTCATTGCAGCAGGTAGGAGGGAGAGCTTTGGACGTCAGGGGAAAGCGACAGCTGCGAAACTATGTCCGAGCTCTTACTCCACCACCGCAGCCACCATCACCATCACAGCATTCTTCGTTCCTTTAATTCAATAATTCGATGGCATCGACTAAGCAAAAATTGCTCCTGTGGAGTGAGCACAATGGGCCGGGACATGACACTAATACCTGGAACCTCGTATTTTATCGCTAGGCAAACATAGCTGGAGTTGTTCCCTCATAAAAGGTCGGAACGAGAGCAGTAAATCCTGCGGAGTGCTTCCAGGCGCTTCAGACGCCCCTTGCAGAACCTGGACAGTTCGCGGCAAATGCAGACAGTGACGTGTACTAACCAGCAGCACAGACTGACCATGTGCTAAGCAGAGAAGAGCTTCGTTCTAATGACGCGCAATTCAAGAACTTAATATTGAGCAAACCATTTTAACTTATTCCTTCTGATTCCCCTCTCTCTTTCTCTCTCACTCTCTCTCTCTCTCACACACACATTTTCTTTCTTTCTCTTTGCTTCTGCCTATTAAATTCCAAAGAAACAATAACTTAACCGTAAATTGAGATAGGCACCAATGCAGGATTTTCTTTTGAAAATCGGTTTTTATTTAATCCAAGTTTCCAATGCATCAAAGTATCGTTTTCTCAGGCTTTTGTGGTCAGCGCTGCTGTCTGCATACGTTAGTCGTCTGAGCTCAAATCGGCGAGCGGGACTACAGCTGACAACGCTGTCTGCAGAACGCCAAGGATGATAAGCAGGGTAGGACACAGAGGGGGAAGATGAGAAGAGAGGGGGGCCAAGGGAGTTCAACAAACTGTGCTTCTGAACCCTGCACAAACGGTCTATGACGCTGAATGTCTCTTTTCCATTAAAGTATATATATATATAGTCGTACTCATCACAAAATCTGCTTCAAATGTTTGTCTGTCTTCATCTGTGTAAAGTTTGTTCCTGAAACCTACCTAAAGTGTGCCTCGGACTTTCGCAGTATATGCTTCAGGAGTGTGCACAAAATCTATCTCCGCGTAAATTGTGCCTGAACATGTGTGAGCAATTAATGTTTCTAAATTCCTTACGAACTATCTTTGAAGCATGCTCAGACTGTTTCTAAAGCCCGCACTCTCCCAGTGTCTGAAGCCTGCATGAGCATGGTCTTTAGAATGCGCCCACAGTCTCCACAAAGTATGTCTTGAATATAATAGACAAAGGTCTCAAGCAAGGCAGCCACAGCAGCAGAAGGAATAATAGTGGTAGTATCGATCCATATGCTAAGAACAGCTAGTGGTGGTCAAAAGGAAATGACTTACCTATATGTTTTCACGTGTATCGGCGTGATGCGACCACTCCTTTCCTGGCCAATCACACACTTTGCACCAACTGGCAATCTCTCATCACCAAGTCCGCACGCAGCCGATATCGCGCCGCCAACCTTTCTTGTCCAGTTCATATTTTCTGTGTCACCATCCTTGAAATCTGCTTCCTCTCAACAACGCAGGCGCGTCGTTTTTTTAAAGGACATTTATTGAGTGAAATATATTGCATCCAACCGAAAGAAAGAAAGAAAGAAAGAAAGAAAGAAAGAAAGAAAGAAAGAAAGAAAGAAAGAAAGAAAGAAAACCCTTCTTGCCAGGTGTGAAGATTAATGATACACGTGAACAGGTGATAAGATGTGGTCAGGCTGCAGGTGGGCACCAGTGGTTATCCGGGGTAGCGGTGACCTGGACGGGGTCCCGCTGTCGACGCTTGAAGTCTTGCATGAGGCGTGCTGCGACGTCATGATGCGCACATCACCTGCGTGTGCTGCTTGCATGATCACCCTGTGACAGCACCGCCCTGTACACCCGGTCTGCCGGTCCCCGCTGCAGTCACGAGCGTCTGTTGCAGCGTATGGCGGGAGGGTCACTCACTCACATATGCACGTGAATGTCCTCGCACGCACATAGGCCTGCAAGTGTAAGATGTTCTTTTACACGTTAGATCCAGTTTCATTCACCTTTTATTTGGCTAAGAATCAAAAAACAATTTTCTTGAGGTTTCAGTTAACTGCCAGAAAAATTACCACTAAGAACTAAAAATGTAGGAATGCAGGAACCCTACTCGTGACACTAAGGCAGCTTTTAATTACATTTCCATCTCAAGGGCTCGAAAACAATGCCACTAACGCAGATGATGAAGGGGGAGGGGGCGGGTGGAAGACAGAAAAACAAAGAAGGAAGAAATGGTCGAGCTCATGCAAAATGAACCAAAAACAAAACCAGTGACAGAGGAAAAAACACAAATACACAGGTCCGTACACACGCGCAAACACACGCACACAGTTATTCACTATTCTCATGATCATTTTCCCCCTCCCACCTACACCCATGGAGCCATTCACAACAAACGTTCGTGCAGCAGTACATTAACTGTTACTGATAACCAGGTGTAGGAAAGCGCAAAGAAGGAAGCGGTCGACATGGCAAATGTTCACTATTAAATGGCGTGGACAGTGGTTGCTATGCCTGGTTCAATTAATGTTTTTCAGAACAAAAATTAAATGACTAATTAAGTGCGGACCTTTAGCTGACATCACAGAGGAGGGAGAGGACAGCAAGACAGCAACACAGGCCTCGATCGTTTCCTGCCTGGCAGTTATTGTTGACTGAAGGCGAGAGGGGTGTTTGTGTGAATCTATGCTCGACTGCCAGTGAAAACTACCCTTGGGTGGAGAAGCGTCGTCAGCTTTCAGCAACTGATCTGGATCGGAGAATTGCCATAATTTTTTTCTGTAAAACTCGTACTAAATTTGTGGTAGTTACCAACGACAGAATATCTTCTGTAACCAGAAGCTCGCCTTCACAAAAACACATAAAAAATAGAAGCCACCCATTTAAAGCATGCGTGCACGCATGTGCAAACATGAATGTTGTTTGTTGTAAGACAATCGCTGTTAGTGCTTAAAAGCCAGTGCATGCCGCTAGGTTTCAGATAACAAGAAGTGGAGAGAGAGAGAGAGAGAAAGCCGCTTTAGCAGACGTTACATGCTGCCACAATTGAAATTCCTTCCGATGAATTTGTTGTGCAGCTGGAAGGTACCATAAATAGCATAGCTAATGGCAGTGTTTTCTTTTTCTCCTCCGTGACATTTTCACTAATCTTCGCATCCACTCCAACCAAGAGCTTTATTGCCGCATCGCTACAGACTGACTTCCTTTTGAAGGGGTTTCTCTTCAAGAAAGAGGAATGGAAGGAATTAAAGGAGGAGAGAGGGAGAGAAGAATTAGGAGATGGACCAGTCAGAAAAGACAATTCCCGTTCTGTCTTAACAGTACCGAATGACCAGTAAAATCTCAATGGCTCTCAGCTTGGAGTCTCTTTAAGCACTCTCTCCCCTTTTAACTTCCTCACAAACACACGATGGGCTTCTGCTTTCTCCCACCCACGCCCCATTCCTCCTCCCACCCTAGCTTTTTCTCTTCACACAACGTGTGCACAATCTCTTACTAGTACAAATGCCTCAATGGTCTAGTGGTTAACGTCCTCTTCTGAGGCGGGTCCGTGGGTCGTACCCGGTAGACTCATACCTAAAACTTAAAAATTGTCAGTAGCTGCCCTGCCTGACGCCTGGCACTACAGGGAACAGTACTCGGACTGGTTAGCTCGGAGTCAGTATAGTGACTGGGTGGGACTGAAGCCTGTTGTGACAGCAGTCCCAATGACGCAGCATGTTAACTGGTCTCAATCAACACCGTTCTGGCCCTGCAAGCAAAAAACCCAAATACCTTACTTATTCCAGAATAGCTACCATGACAGGAATATTTTATTACTTGAATTTCCCATGCTCGAAAACTGAACAGCTTATTTCCCCCTCGTTATTTGGTAATAATTATTCAGACATCCCAGGAATGAACAGCTTATTCCAAGTTTGCCGAAACCGCTTTTTCAGAGACAGAAAATATTCGCTATACGGGAATAAATTTAGTACAGTTTACATGCATGATATCCGATTATCCCCCTTGTTTGCGATGGAACATTATAAACAATAGCCAACTGCAACCAACCTATAGTCACTCGCACACACACACACACGCACCTGTACACACATCACTTAACACCTTACCACGCGATCTAAGATGACTGTGGCCGGACATTCCCAAGCAAAATCTTTATCAAAATTGTTGCAGGATATCAAAGTTTTTAAGTCATGCATGAGCTATAGCCGTGCTCCTTCAAAAGATCGAGCCTTAACATTCCTACAAATCAGAATCAACCCCTATTGATCTGTCATAAATAAAAAGATGTTTTCTGCTTTAGATGTCCATCTGCATGGTCGTTGCATGTTTTTGCCAAAAAGATCTAGACCTTTGATCCTTCGCCTGACTTAACTGGCAGTAAAGAGAGCAGACCAGATCGAGGGTCCCTTATCTAACAGGTGTCGAGTTGGTCAGACAAGCCTGGTAGCAGCAACTGTGTAAATGATCGAATGCTCTTGAATTTATCAAAATCTGTTCCCTTTCTCGTTGGTCGATTAGTCCGTTGCGTGGATTGTGGTTTAATTTTCGTGTGTTCTAAGTATAGCTTTGATAACACTAGATGGTATATGAGATCAGAGGTGCTCCGAAGACCAGAAAATCAGAGCTGGAAAAAGGAAACAGCGGTATCTCACTGTAATCATATTGCTTTTTTTCCACCGGGAGGAGGTTTTAGATACTATACTCTTTTAATTCGGGGCAGGAAGGGTGGGGGGAAGATTTCGACTGCCTGCTCTCTACTATATAGTTACTCCACAAGCATGCTTTCTCATTCTCTGGCAAAAACGCTGCCTCATTCGTCCTTATACGTTGTTTGAGGCAGTGGGTGACATGCAAGTACCCACGGTTTTTCCAGCAGCAGCATCCAGCTTTGCAGAATATCCCCACATCACAATCGATCAGAAATTATGGGGAGTGGAGGAGGTACAATCAGTTAACCTGCACTCTGCACCTGTCACAACTCCAGAAAAAAACAAAATGGATGTCATTGTTTTTCACTCCCGAAACAAGAAGAGAAACAAGTGCATAGTTTTGCCTTAAGAATGTGAGGGAAGTGTGAGATGTGAAATACATTTAGGTTGTATCAGTTTTCACTATTACACAAGAAAACATTCATATGCACCATCCAATTATTGTCGGAACTTTCTCAATAATACTTCTTAAGTTCCATAGTCTTACTTTTGTTTTAATCATTTGCAGTATCCTTACAGATGCAAAAAGCAGGTTTAAACCTGTAGACAAAAAGACCTCATCCATCAACCAACATCCTAACTGCACAGAAACTGCTGCCTTTGTTCTGCTCACTCTACAGCAAACCAGTTTAAGAATCCATTGAAGAAAAACTACACATTAATTAACAATGCAGTCCCATCTCTATTCACAAATCCAAATCCGCCTCCAAAGCCCAACACTGATGACAAGGCAAAGAGTAGCTCCACAGACAAGAAACACATCCATCAGAAAGAAATCACAGCAGAAAATGGATAATGCAAGAAAAACCAAACTTAAAGCCACCACTACCCTCCCCCCATCATGCGGCTCCACCCCATGCAATGTCCCCCGTTGTCACACTTGCCCCTACCTGAACACCAACACAAAACTCCACACACCCAACACCACTTTTGTCATCAAGCGCCACTTCACTTGCACTGACAGCAACATCATCTACGCCATCACATGCAC
>SMGT01003379.1:57927-75032 GCA_004794575.1 Lanistes nyassanus
TAACCCTGTTTACTCACTGTCCCTTAGTCATTTTCCTGCTGTCCAGCCTATGCGCCACATCTACTGAAGCTAAGTCTTTTTCTTCTGTTTTCGTTGTTGTCGTTTTTTCGTCGTTTTTGTGTCGTCCTGATGAAGGGGTAGTGCCCCGAAACATGTAGATTGTCTTTGTCTGTGTCATGTCTTAGCTTGGTCCAGTTCCCTTGTTTTAAATTTAAAATGGATAATCTTTTGGATGAACTGGGTAAGAGGTTTGTGATTCAATTTTGTTATGTACAGATGTTGAACAACTATAAGCTAGGTTTAAAGGGATCCTAATCAGAACTGGTGGTCAGCACTTGGTGTTGGTGGATAAAGGAAGCAGGGTCGTGGTTGGCTGCTGCACAATTAACTGGGCATCAGTGGGGTTGGCACTGTGTCTAACACCGTTCACTGTTGTCGGCAGTGGTGCCTACCGATCTAGGTTAGGCTAGGATCAGTTGTAGTGTTTTTAATCCGAACAGTGCTGGATATAATGAAATACCCATACAGAAATCACACTTAAAATCGAAATTCTAGTGTTGTCGTCTCACAGTCTGTAAGGAACCTTGATGTTACACTGGATTTCCACCTTACAATGTTATTAATCTCATCCACACGGTAAACTATGAACTCCGACGAATTGGCTTCATTCGTCATTATCTCACAGACAGCTCCATTCAAACTCTCATCTCCGCCTTCGTCCTTTCTAGACTGGACTACTGCAACACTCTTCTCTATAACTGTCTACAGTATCTTCTAGACTACAAAAGCTGCGGAACAACTCTGCTCAACTGATTTTGAAAGTTCAGAAGCTGACCACATTACCTCTCACCTGCAGAAACTGCATGGGCTACCAACTGAAGATCGAATCAAATACAAGCTTGCATGTCTGTCCCACAGTGCCCTATATCAGACAGGACCCTCCTATCTCTCGGACCTCATCCAGCCTTATACGCCACCTAGAACCCTCGCTCTTCTGCTGATGCCTCTGTCCTGGTCGTTCCAAAGGTCAAAACAAAGTCTTTCAGACAGCACTCTTGTTTTCTCTGCTCCAATGGTTTGGAATTCTCTACCATTATGCGCAATAACTCTGACTCAAGTTCCTTCCACACTGCCCTTAAAACTCATCTCTTTCATCTTGCCTATCAGTTACCCTGTGTGTAATCCATATGTGCATATGAATGATAGATTCCAGCGTACTGGGCATGCTGTGTGTGTGTGTGTGCTGTAAAGCGCTGTGAGCTCAGTTGAGAGATAGAGTGCTGTACAAATATTTTGTATTATTATTAAAGTTTTAACCCTTAGCACTAACTTAAATTAGGACTGCATTGTCTTCAGATTCCAGTTTGCCTGCATGCCTAAGAGATTCTTCAGACATTGTCTCTTCAGATTATTCATTTCCTTCAGGACCATATCTGATTTTTTTGCTGTTCCTGGTCCATCCTCTTCACAAGAAGAATTGTCGCCTGTAGAAGTCCTTTCTCCAAACAAAGTCATTTTAAAAATTAAAACGATTTCAACAGAAGTGTCACGAAAGGAGAAGAGAGTGTGTAAGCAATAGCACACAAAAGAATGGAGCTGAACATTTTAATTTTTATTTAATTTCTATGACTCAGAGTTTGTGCAAAGATGATTTAGCAATAAAATGCAATGTTTTATTCCTGTTTTATTAAAGATGTCATAAACAGGTAAAAAATTTAAAAAAGAACATTTTTGCCATGACAGACAAAATTTCAAAATTCTGCAAAGAATGTAATCACCTATTATTCACTCCTTTACATATTTACAGGTATTCATATTTACAGGTATTTCTCCATCAAATGTCAAAGCGAGAACTTAATGACCAACCTCAGTGATTGCTGTTTTTCCAAACTGGATTTTTATCATTACATTAAAATACAACATATGAATTCCCAAAACTTAAACAAAAAAATCTTTCCATTACAAGTTATCCAATATCAACCTTGTCACGTAAAGGTAAACAAAAATCAAAATCATCATATTAGTGTCTCATTAGCATATACTCTGAGTTCTCCCATTTGCTGAAGTTTTGACAACCCAAGTATCTTGATATTCCGTTACGGTTCTGACCTCTTTCCTTTCTAGGGGTTATATCCCACCTCCTGACTACACTTATATCTTGTGAACAGAAGGAATTATTAGCTCAAAGTTTTGGAATCTCTTATAACAAACTGAAAAAGCACTTCATCTTTAATGCATTATGGCGCTCATGAGGGTCTTTAAAAAAATATGTTTGGTATGGGTATCTAAATAAATTTGAAGCTCTTTATATTCAAATACTGATACTGTACAGATATCTAGTTGTTTCTTCCTCAGATTTTGGATGTGGACTTATAAGTCTAATATATAGAAGTTAAATATGTCTACTGTACTGAATAATATAGACAGTACAGCAATTTGAAAAAGTAAGAAAGGACCAAACTAAACAGCAACCAAATTGTTGCATCCATATGAGGAATGTTCACAACTCCTGTAGAATGTAATGACATGCTGCAACAGTTTCAGGTTAAGCATTTTACTCATTTCATTATCAGTAATAGGCGTTTTAGCCATTCTTGATCATTCTAACCAACTTCTGGGTGAGCTATCTGTTGGATGTCTGGTAAGGTGTTTTGTACTACAAGTACCCAGTCAACAGAGGTTTTCAAGCAAAACTTAATACAATCAAAAGAAAAACAATCAGAAATTGAATCCAGGGCTTTTCCATCATTGGCATGAAAATATTCTACCACCACATCACAGATATTTTTGGAGAAAGATGAAACACTTTCTATTTCTGCTATACTGTATTAACCTGCCCCTACCCCCCCCCCCCAAAATCCAAATGCTATTTGGTAAGTATTTTACCAGTCAACATAGTGTAGTCAACAAATTCACTGCACATGTTTATGGCCTTCACATCAACAGATGTGATTTTTAAAAAATGTACAATAATTTTATAAGCAGGACAAATTATGCAGCAGATACAAAAGATTTTTAAAATAATAAGCAATAATCCACAAGTTTTCACCACTTTGTTTTACTTGGTTTTTTTTTTTACATCTGTTTATGCACATAATAGCATTTTTCTAAAGAACACAAGTGTAAGCCAAAAAACAACCACAGTAAAATTTCATTTTCACTGTTGTCATCTTAATTAGTAGGCATGACAGGCTAAGTTGAATGATTTTAGCCTTAAGCACATATGTAAATCTGTAAAAGTTCTCACACAAAGCAAACTTTACAGGCACATGAAAAACAAATGCCAATAAGGAATAATGAGTAGAGAACATTCTACTTTCATCTTGTTAGCTTCTGGTCAAAGGCATGTGACAATGATGTCAACGTGGAGTCTACTCTCAGGTTTGCATCAACTCACTATCTTCTTAGCCCTGTTTGCTGTGATGCGAGCTTGGTGGACCACCATTGCACACTTTTCCCGCCTGACAATGCGGTTTCCTTCAAAATAACCCTCATTTCTTGGAAGACCATGGGAGCCATCAGGGAAAGTGATGAGCCCTTTTCAACAAAGTCAACAATGGACATGACTCTCAGTAAAGGATAAGACAAATCTGTACTCAAATTCAAAATTATCAATAACAACAAAATAATTATTATTCAGTTCACACACACACACACACAAATATAAAGTTTGTTTTTGGGTGACAGGTGGCTAACTTAATTTATAATGAATGCATTTTATGGGAAAATAATGATAGGATTAAGCCTCTGACAGAAAGAATTAACTAAACAGGTTAACTCCTGAAATGACATTCATATTTGATACTCTACATAAAACCTAGGACAGCAAGTGCTAAGCAGGTCAATTCTCATTATGACATACACTATTCAAAGCTTGGTACAAGTTTAAGCTTCTGATAGAAAGAACCAGATAACTTAATTCATAGCATGGCATTCAGGCTTTTGGTTCAGAATAGGTTTAAGCCTTTTTAAAAAAAACAAAACAAAACAAGAAGTTAGTACATGGCAAGACATTGAAACTTGGTACAATAGGACTGAACTTCAGACAGAAGGAATAAAGCAAGTTAATTCCTGTCATGTCATGTGCATTATAAAGACTTCCTCAATACACACCTAAACCCCATATTTTGCCATCCCTGAACTCTCCTTCAAAAGCCATCTTGTCCTTTCTTGTGAAAATTCCCAGTCCATGGAATTTACCTCTTTTAAACTCTCCTTCATACCTGAAATTTGAATCCAATAAAACTACTAAAGTAGGATTATTTCAATATAAACAAAATATTATTAGATTAATTTTGCAATGCAATTTTCAAATACCATCAGGCAGCAACAAGACTGACTGTATGTGGTGCCAGTCACTTCAACCAGTTGCCAAACACTCATGAAGAGTAACATAGAGAGGCAGCCTGACCACAGCACTTGCCAGTTCAACCAAGGTGACAAGATAAAGCCCACCACTGTAGAAGAAAGCTTAACTATGAGATGACAGAATCAATTTTTACTCATGTGGAGCCAACTTGACCACTAGCAAATGCAGAATAACATCAAAACTTTGTCATCTGCATAATGATAAATATAATTATTGATGATCAATTCATATTTCATTATGCCGAATCTATGACAAACATGCTGTTCAATAAATCTGCTTTCAAAAACTAAAAAGACACCTTGAACCATCCTGAAAAGTCATTATTCCAAGGCCCCCAAACATTCCATCTTCAAATTGACCCCAGTAGCAGCTCGTATCAGGAAACACAAGGTAGCCAAAGCCATGGCGGTGTCCTAGTTCGTTCCACTGTCCTTTATAAACAGTCCCATCGTGGTACCTGTACTCGCCTTCTGAGTCCATGTTGCTTCTCTGCCCTCTGTTCTTGCAACAGAGAAACCTTGAAAATGAAGTACTTAAATAAAAAGGTGTGTGTGTGTGTTGGATGAGGGAGAAGGGTGTAGGGGTGTATTGGTTCGGTTTTTGTTGCTTAACATCCAGTTAGAAATATGATGCAAATCAGGACAGTGTTAATCAGAGAACGTGCTGCCACACTGGGACTGCTGTCGCAACACAGGCTTTAGTCCCACCCAGTCACATTATACTGACACCGGACCAACCAGTCGGGGAGTGGGGGCAGTGGGGGTGGGATGGGTGGGTGTATGGGTGGTAATGCATGATATTGCACGAAGCAGCGGCAGAGTAGGTTAATTACATTATGCATGATAACTCGTATGTCTCTGCTCTTGTGGTTCATCAGCTTGGGATATTTGTTCTTGGCTTATTCCGATTACTACATATTTCATATGGCTGGATGGCCCTGCCCCTTCTCCCCCTCTGTGCATTGTGTCATGAGGCACTAAGCAGGCGACCCAGGCGCTTAACTCTTCTTTTACATTTCCATCCACATCCACTTTTGCTCCAAAACTAAATCTGCTGGGCACATGTCCAGCCAGACATGAATCTGACTAATATTTGTACTAACGACTTTATAACTGGCTCTAATTTTAAACTATACAGGTGAACCCGCTGAACTCCTGCACCTTTTCTATTAATTTCCTCACTGAAAACAACACAAAGAATGTTAAACTTCATCTGCTACAAAAAATATAAACACTTTGAATAAAAACACTCTGAAAAAGTCCTGCCTGCGCCTATATGGATTGCTGATCTATAGATGATAGATCTATCTGACCGAAAGATCACCAAAGCAGATCGCCTTTGATGATGACAAACCTGTGCTATTCTTTTTACACAAGGTATAATTACTCTGCGAACTACGGTTTGCCTGTTAGAAACACTTTCATGCGGAAGTACCTGTTATCTACCTGGGTTATGTTATATAGCGATCGATAGGAGTAAGCATGACCAGTGTCGAGTTTCATTCTTTATCTGCATGATTTCTAGACCAATTACATGTTCTTGAATGATAAAACATCATTTTAGAAAATATTTATCTTGAAATTCCTGCTTGTTTGTGTGTATTGCCCTGCTTTCGTTTGTTTATCTCTTCTTACCTGTAGCAGACAGCTGTCACCCTTTCCCTTTACAACTCTTCTCACCTGTGTGAACTACGTCATACAAAACGTGGGCCGTATATTCATGACGTAAGCGGTAGTTCACGGTCAACATGGTTGATTGCGGGAACACTCGGTGTGCCGAAGAGAGACGCTTCTTCAAGAAAGAACTGCTGTCATGGAGCAAAAAAATTCCTCTCATGATTGGTAAGTGTTTTCTGACCTTATTCTGAAAGCTTACGTTCTTTTCTTTTACAATACATCCAGGCAAAACGGAGCAAACTCTCGTTCATTACTGTCAAATTTTTAACCAATATTCGGTCATTCTATTCACCATCCAAACAGTCGATCGATAAACACTGCACCGTCATGCCGAGAAAACATCCGTGGTGTTTTTTTCTAGGTCCCATGTCTATTCCTGTGCTCCTTTTCCTCTTCTCGTACTTTTCAGAGTTTTTAAGAATTCACCATCCAACTTTGCGCTTTTGATCACCTGTCTTCGAAAAGTGCTCTAATTTCAGGCAAGCGCATCCTCCCAATTTTTCCAAATCCATATTGTAGATCTTTATGACGTTTGCTCCAATTTTCATAACCGCCATGTTTGTCCCTAAATTACTGAAATGGAAGTTCAGGGAGGTTGTGAATCTTTTTTGTCGGCATGCAGATTGGCCCACCGGTTGTGACACTAAGTTTAACGATCTATCGATCGACTTCGCAGACTAAAAGGTAGGTGAGGCCCTTTGGATTAATACCCGGTGCTAGCTTTTGCCCAAGCTGGGAGGTGCCGGGCCGTGACCTGGTATGTAACAATATGATAATGAGCAGCTTAGCCGCTTCACACCAATTTCTGATCCGGAGCTCCGCATCTCACGAGCAAAGGGCGGGGACCACGGATGGCTGGTCTCCGCTTGTGTCGTCTGCTGCAGTACGCTTTTGTAGAGCCCGAAGACAACCCAGTTTTGTCACTCACCATTCAGCCTTAAATCTAAGGCCCGTCGTAGTTTGAAAGGTTTTGACAAGAAAGCAAACACTCAACTGCATATCATTGATTTTTTCCTTCCATTCTTGCTGCCGGATATCACATTTCAAAATGTGTGATGGTGCAGTTTGTCTGAATTCGCAGCATTAAATTATGTAAAAGAAACAGAACAAGGAGCAGTGGCATGCCCTTTACCTTCAGTGATTGGAAATGGTGTAGTCAGTTGACAGTGTTTTGCACTAAGTTGAGTCACCTATTAAGTCTTTAGACAAAGTCTTTATTAGTAATATTACAAATAGCATGGGCAGACGTGTTACGTATAGCTTGATTTAAAGATTTAGCACTGGTACATAACAAGACATCAAGCATAGGTGGTAGATAATTTTTATGTTCCAAATATCTCATTATCTGTTCAGTACAAATCTGCAGGGAGCAATTAAGATGTTTATTCCTCCTTAATTGTGTTTCACTATATGGAACACCATTACTAATTGTTACTTGCATCATGCCATGGTGCCTATTGCCAGGGAATTTAGCAGAAGCAATTTAGTTATACCATAATATGCTAGTTTTATCTGTAGTGTGGGGGGAGGGGATGGGGTGTCCTCAACCAACATTACCATTGACCTGAAAGGGACTGTAAATAATTTGTTGGTATTGATGTTATATAATATATACAAATATAAATATTATGACTATAGTGTTTGCACATTTAATTTTATGTTTTAATAAGTTGACCAGTTTTAAAATATTGTACATATTTGTGATTAGTATATTTAAGTATTTTTAGATCCGATTGTTTAACAATGCTATTAATATTGTTAAGTTATTGAACTGTAACAGTTACTTTGTAAAATTGCTTACATTACCGTAGTTACCCCAGTAGTGACTGCAAGATCAATCAACTCCACTCCCTACCCAAAGTTACCTCCCAGTTGACCTACATTATGAATGTCGTCATTGTTTGCATGCCGTGACATAATCATTTACCAATATAGGAAAACAAAAAATAGCTTTTTGCATTCTTTAATGGCATTGTGGTTGTGATACTTCATTGGTTTCTGGTAATAATACGTATAGTTAGAATGCATGCACACTGACTGTTGTGTATACAGTATATATTCATGTAGGGATGTGTATATTGATTTATTTGTGTGGTGGAGAAGGAGGACAAGGTGTGTAATTTTATTTCCTGGTGTAAGTTGAAGCTTGTGTTTTCTATGAACTAGCAAAAGCATTAGAATCTTACTTTCAGTATTTGTTATAGTTTGGTGATGGGAAGGAAACAAAAAACAGAAAGTCCTGATGCTGTGTGCAGTGACTTTAAAGAAAAGCTGATAAGTGATGAGTCAGTTGCATATTAGAAACACATGGACTATCCCTTTTCCCTTAAATTTTACTCCTTACGCAATGTTTTGCACCAACTGTGCAGGAAATGTATTACATTTTAAAATGTGATGTTTACCAGATGTCTGTTCCAGTGTACCTTTTTTAAAACTGCACTTTTACACTCACATGTTAGCGGCCTTTACCCTCCTCCACCGTGACTTGCAACCGCATCTCCCACATATCGTGTTTTGATCAATAGGATTTAAAGAAAAAATTCTTTAGTGAGAAGATTAAGCCATGTAGGCCAGAATGGCTCCAGAGACTAGCAGGAACATTCTAGAAATTCTGGAGTTCATCAAAGAGTAGATCACCAGTTGCAGAGGAATACGTGTGAAACTGAGAGAGGGCCATTGATTCTTGTTGCAGAAGAAATTTTGTTGGCTGCACCACAGTCAACTTTGCAGCCATTTCATGTTTGCCCAAATAGAAAAGGGTAGCTGCGGCGTGGGCTGAAGCTGCTAGGCAGCTGGAAAATAAATGAGCTGTGCATGGCAGCTAGGAATTTGATTTGACAGACTTAGCTTCTGCCAGAAGGCTTTATGCATGGTGCGTCAGCAAGTTCTACGTGTTTGAATTGATTGAAAATATTTGCCGGGGATGCAGTCTTGGGGTGAGGGGCTTTCATTGATTTGTCTGGGATGTAATTGTGGTGAGCTTTTTTTTTTTTTTACTGTTGCTGGCTCCCCTTCTCCAGCCTCAAGTAATATGAAGAGCATATTGTATTGGCAACGTAAGTCATCGGAAAGGGTTATTCAAACAGGTCAGGTAGGTTTCCTGAAAAACACCCCAGGAGACAGCATCGATCAATAGCATGTCTTTGCTAAGGCAGTGGATGTCTGGCACTTCTTTCAGAACAGTTTCAAAACATTTTAAACAGTAGATGCAAAAGTGTATATCTGCATGAGGTTGTCCTTTGCATGCATGCACATGCTAGGTTCCATGTTGCCCTCAAGCAGCATAATTAGATTATATATGTACATTTTATTGGAAGTACAAAATGGCAAATACATCCCCTTCTCCCCAATCAAAAGAAAAGTCTTAATCAGAAATATCTGATGACTGCTGGAAAATCATTTAATATTATTAAAGAAAATATTTAATTTAAGGTTACATTTTTCTCATATGTTTCTGTATCTGTTTTTGGTTTCAAACAGCATGAGGCTAGAGTCATGCTTGTATGTAAGTGATCAGGGTGTGGTGCTTACTGTCATTTAAAATATTTGTATTTTCTCTTTTCTGTCAGCTTTGGAGCAGATTAGCGCTGAATATGCTGACAAAGAAAACTCAGAGTCACTGGCCAACCCTTACACATGTGAGTACATGTATGTAACTGATGGGAAATAGTTGCTGTCTTTGTGCATCTGTCACTCCGTTTTCAAGTTTTCAAATTAGAAATAAAAGTTCATATAATGTCATTAGCATCTTGCCTGACATTGCTGTGTTCTTGATCGCACCCAGCCAGTGTTACCTCTGTTTTATAACAGAGTAAAATGCGTTTGCTTCCCTAACTCCATCCACAGTCTGCATCTCTCATTAAAGTAAAACTCACCTGTTAGTCAAAAGGTCAGATCACACCGCCATTGTTGTCAGCTATACTAAGAACTGTGTTCAGCTTGACAGTGATATCGCAGTGTGCAACCCTTCTCCCATTAGTCCCTATCGCCTATTGGTTCAATGCAGGCAGATGAAAGAGTAAAGGTAGTTCAGATTTCCACATTTCCCGATGTCTGAATCCTATTCTAAAGCATTTTCAAATGGCAGAGTATTTGTGTTAGACAGATCCTTGTTGCGAGATATTGCGGTGGCATATCTTGTTATGCAGCGACCTTTTTCTTAACAGTGTTTGGCTGCTTCAGCTGGGTTGTGCTTGGTTACATGTTAACACATATCTAGCATGTCCCATAGTGGTAAATTAGAACTGGAACTAAAAATCAAGCATTATGGCATTAACAGACTACATAATAATGAACATGCCTTGTATGGAGAGAATCTTTTAGCTGCTGACGTCTCAGTTTCCAAAATGATAATGCAGAATTATAAATAATGTTATATAAAAGTGAATCAAAAATTTCTAGAGTACAGGTTACGTACGATGTGCTTCTGTCACAAACTGCAAAGTTATACAGCTGCTGGAATTAAACTTTGTTGTTAAGATCTAGAGTCAAGAGAGATGAAACAACTGAAATTGATTTTCTCTGTTGTAAAGATCTAGAGTCCGATGAGCACAAGGACTGGGAAGCAGATTATAACTGCTTCTACTGCCAGGGGGAGATAACTAATGTACTGGTGAGTTTGCATTTGATGAAGGCAGTGTGAGTGAGAGAGACAGAGAGAGAGAGAGACTAGAATATAAATACAATTTAAAATAAAGCTGGTCCTTCATCGATGATGCAACTTGCACACGCTTTAAAATCAGCCACCCTGGTTGCAGTCACTTGTGTCTTACTATTATGGCAGGGTACACATTCAGATTCAATAAATTGTTAACAGTTGACACTGATTCGTGTGCATAGTATTCTGAATCACAGTTGGGAATCTGCTGATTTTGTGCTCTAGTAATAGAATGCTATTAATATCTCTTTGACAGGACCTTAAAGATGATTTGCTGCAAGCTGTGAGAAGTGGAAAAGTAGATGCCGATAATACATGTAAGAATATTACATTTTTTTAAACATACTGAATCTGTCTCGGTGTCTGAGCACGTCTGCCAGTGAAAATGACTGGGTTCTTAGCTTTGTACTAAAACAGTAACAGACATTTTAAACGGAACCTTCTTGTCAGCAGCAAATTAGGAACATGTTTAGCTGCCCTGTAGCAAGGAAGGCTGTCGTATAATCAGTTCCATTGAGAAGGGCAGGATTATTTTGCTGTGGCATGCTATACAGGTGAGGTGTGTACCTGCATCTTGTTTTCTGCCAAGACCGAACATATTGATCCGTTTCCCTTTAACATTTAATTCAATACTCGGGTACTATAGCCGCAAATCTGAGTGGTTTGGAAGCTGCAATTATATAGACCAGAGATGTTGAGAAAACAGTCATTGTTCTTTCTCTCTCTCTCTCTGTATGAACATGTTCATGCATGCAGGAAAAATTATACACTTCTGCTTTGATGTGTAGGGGTGCTAAACTGCATGTATGCATATGTGCGTTTTATACCTATGCATGTGTATTTGTGGCTGTCTCTCCTCTCACTCACTCCTCTCTCATTCTGTCTCTCAGTGCAACATGCAGTATTTCCTTCACAGGTGCCTTCTCAGCTCATGGTTTTAATACCATCATTGCCATGGCTACCTGTTGTATCTCACTCCACACATATTTGACAAGCCCTGATGACTTGATAGTTTCATTTTTTCTCTATATAAAGTCTGCATGCAGCATAAACCCAGATGCATTTATCTGTGTTTCTTCTGTGACTGCCCCATGCCTTCAATCCCTGTCTCAGTAATAAGAACTGTAGTGACAAGCATTTGAGGGCCAGCGCCTCCTGGGGGAGGGGGTGCTGGGTAGTTGAGCAGAGTAGGTTAAAGAGTTTCAGAGCACTAATTTAGCTATGACCTAGCAAGCCAAGAGGTTCTTCCTGGTATGGACAGGCATACTAAGACCAAACTTTAGTGCACAACTGTAGAGAAGGGGATGTTTACTTGCTTAAAAAAATAGAAAGTAGTGTGCATACTCATCCAGTTTGCTGCCTGCACAGCTTAATCTGTACCGAATATATGTGTGACCCTTTGACATTTGGAAAATCAGACAGTTCTACACCTGGCAGCGGAATAGATATACCACTAGCTAAATGAGAACACACACATTGTATTTGTGTGATGCATTGCCACTCTCTGTCCAATCTCAAAGTAGGTTTACTGAGAAAATGAAAACATGGTATTTGTGTGATATGTTGCCACTCTCTGTCCAGTCTCAAATAAAGTAGGTTTACTGAGAAAATGAACACATGGTATTTGTGTGATGCGTTGCCACTCTCTGTCCAATCTCAAAGTAGGTTTACTGAGAAAATGAACACATATGGTATTTGTGTGATATGTTGCCACTCTCTGTCCAGTCTCTAATAAAGTTGGTTTACTGAGAAAAGGAAAGCATTTTATTGTGTATGTGAGAGAAAGAGAAAAAGGGGGAGAGAGAGAGCATGCATGTAAATTGCTACAGTATGTGAATATACTTGTGATCATATACAGATGGCCATGGTGTGCAAAATCTCTTCTCAGATGTAGATTTAGATTTGACATTTGTCATTACTTTTTTTTGGTGGGGGGAGGGTGGAGAAACGTGTCATGAATTTGTTGTACCAGCATTTCTGGTACTGCAGAATATCACAAATATATCACTTAATTTTCCACCTGTTATAAAATGATCACAAGTAAGTGAAAGTGTTTCTGCTGTGGTCGAAAAGATAGCAACATCATCTACCCTGGTTTTCACTCACATGTAGATCTTCAGTTGAAGTAAAATTTACATTTCTTCGGTATGCCATCCAGTTCAATGCAGAGGCAATTTTGAAATGTTTAAAGTATTTGAAATCCTTGAAGACTATCCTTCTGCATTGTAGCTGTCAACTGTAGCAGTAGGCCCATCTGGATGCACAGACACAGGAAAAATAATAATGTAGATTTTGCTGAGGTTCCTGTCATGTACGTGTATAATTTTTTTCAGTGTTCAATGGGGAAACTGCAGCAGTGTGTGTAGGGTTGGATAGTCGAGTGAACCAGTGAATGGGCACAAGTTATTACAGCCAACTTTATTCATGATTACTGTTTGCCATTTCAGTCGTACGGTCCCTGCAGGAGCTGCTTCCTTTCTATATCAAGTTCTACACACAAGGCCTTGGGCGGGACCTTTTGGCTGAGGTCAGCAACAAATCCACCTGCTCCAGCAGCATGGCACCACCACCCACAGCAGCCGCGACCTTCTCGTCCAGCCTTACAGACAGCGAAGATCAGGACCATTTGATTCCGTGCTCACAGAGGACGCATGTGGAGCTGAAAATTCCTCATGTTTTACAATCAGGGTATGGAATGTGCTGCTACTAGCTTTTGGTAAAGACTAAGAGTGCTCAAAGAAGAAGAAATATTTGTGGTCTTTGATTATATTTTTCCCCACCAGTTTTACTGCCTATTTATGGGTCATTATTTGTGTGAGTTCTTGATTGCTTGCATCATTTGATGTAGATGTGACTATCCTTGTCATTTTTCAGATGCTGTTGCCTCTATTTAAAGAAAAAAATATTGCATGGGTAACAATGAAAGAGCATTATTTTGGCAAGAAGACTTGCAGGATTTTGGGGGGTGGGTGGGTGGTAGGTTGGGGAAATGCCAAGAGTGTTGTCTCAAGATTGTGGTTTGTTGTCTGTTGTAAGCATTCATTGTTGCAGCTCTCATGCCTCTGTTATTTACTATCATTAAAACTGATGAACCACAGAGCAATATAATATTTCCCTTATGTTCTTTGAAGTTTTTTTCTATTATTGTCTTTGAAAGTATATTAAAATATATATTTAAATATTTTAAAAAATATTTTAACATTCTTACTGCAATGTGTGTCTCAGGCGAGTACGTAAAAGTGAGTTGACGCCAGCTAGTGGAACAAAGAGGCACTATCCCGAAGATGAGGGGCTAGAGTGCACTGTACCTGACACCCATAGAAGCAAACTTGATGCACAGAGGGCTTCAGCATTTTATGGAATCCCGCAATCCACCGTGCTTGGCAACATTTTCTGTGATCCAGACAGTGAGAAAATGTCTGTCTTTGTGGACCCTGAAGACTCCAGCTCCGGGGATGAACCAGTGCCACCTGCGATTGCAAATGCCATGAAAATGGCAGACCTCATTACAGCTGGTTCTTTCAGCTACCTACCTCCTATCCCTTTTCATCAAGGTGTCCTTAAGGAAGAACATGACTTTAACATGTCCTCTACAGCCTTCGATGATTTTTCAGTGAGACTAGCACACATTCGCCGCATGCATAATCTCAGCAAGGACAGGGACAATCACATCAAACCTGCACACATCAACGAACCTAAATTGCCCCTTCTCACCAACCTGATCCGTAAACTTGTGGAACAACGATTCCAGATGGAACTAGGCAGCAGACTGACTGGTGATCAGCAACCCTTAAGCCCAGATCCCGCCAAGAGGAAGAACCCTCTCTCAAAATCAGAAGAGAGAAAGAGCACAGCCATATTGGTAGACACGCTGCCACACTTCATTCCTTATCTTTCATCTTTTTCGCCCTCCTGCCTCACAGCTAACATTCCTTTTTCCACTGATGATCTTCGTGTGCCGTCCTACAAGCCAACGAACCTTCGACAGCCGCAACAGCCGAACCAAGATGTCTCTGTCTCCACAGAGGAGCAACCAGTGAAACCTTTTGGCCATGTGTATGAAACCAGCTGCATTGGAGAGGTCTTGAAGGATATAATAGCAAAGACCATATCAGAGAAGATCAGTTTTCGTGAGTCACACAGCATGCCTTCACTCCCTTCAGCTGTGGACCTGTTTAATCCCTCTTCCTCCGTGGCCTTTCCTTTGGATCTCGGCAAATCTGCTTTTCAGGTATGCCATGCAGACAGGAGCTTGTTGCAGCCCAACCACCCAGCAAAACGCATCAAACGCGAGCCCCAGGATGACCTTGACCTTCCTACACAGACCCCAAAGAACAGCACTGGAGGAAGCAGCATGTGCAGCAGCAGAACAAATGCCAGCAGTGGACCGGACAACAGCAAGATCAGCAGCAGCATCCACAGCCACAGCAACAGCAAAAGTGCAAGCGAAGGAGGGACAAAAGAGAAGAAGGCAAGGCCGAAGAGGGGACAGTACCGCAAGTACAACAGTCAGCTACTGATCGAGGCCGTGAGGGCAGTGCAGCGTGGGGAAATGAGCGTGCATCGTGCTGGTTCATATTTTGGCGTACCACACTCGACCCTAGAGTACAAAGTCAAAGAAAGGCACCTTCTGCGGCAGAAAAAGCCACGAGAGCAGAGCTCCGCAGCTAACCCCACAGCAGCAACGACGACCATCACCACTACCACTGCCAGTGCTACGGCACCTTTCGCTTCCTCTCGTGTCTGTGGCGTAGGTTCACCTACATCCAACGGCAGTGCCACGCCAGCCAAGGCCTCTCTCTTGTCCTCCGGATCGAGCTCTGACAGCTCAGCATCTTCATTTTCCTCCCAGCAGCACATGGGCAACAGCAAGGAGGAGTGCAGTCTCCCGTCTTCATCTCCTGTCAGTGCCTTAAGCTATGGCTTGCATAAGCAGGCTGCTAGCGAATTCCCCTGGTTCCAGCCCTACTTGGTGTCCACCCCTGTCCCTTCCCCGTTTGACCCCACGCTGAGCCTCTTTCCACAGGGCTTCAGTCTCAACACGTCAGCTTCTGAACTTCTGCGCAAACTGCAGCACAAGGTGCAAAGCAAGTCATCGGCTTCATCACCTTTTTCTACAACTTCTTCGTTTTCCTTCCCTCATCCCAATGGCAGCAGCTCGCTACGGGAAGGGTTTTTGTTGTTCAACTAGGTTGCTGGCTACACAATGCATTGTCTTTTATTTCACTTTTAAAAACAAAATTGTTGCATTGTCTGTTTGGTAGGTTTTAGTATCATACATTCCTCTGCACACTGTCTATAAGGAAAATGTTATTCTGATAAAATTGTTTTGTAAATGATTTTTGCTAATACCTAATCCATTCTGGTTTTTCTCTCATCTTTCTTTCGTTCTTTTAATTATTTATCAAACATTAGTCTGTCTTTGGTGTTACAAGGAACGTTTTTGCAAAACTCCACGAAGAGTCTGTGTGCGTTGCATACAGGTTGCACTTGAATCACCATCAACACTGCCCTGTTCACTGCCCTGTTCTCACATTCTTGCCTGCTGGCCAGGACTTGTAAGATACTCTTATTACTATTGGACAAACGACATAAAGAATCCTCACCCTGCTTTTGATCTGGAACCGAAGATGGTTCAGTGGGATCATTCTTTATATTTATGCATGACAATTTAGTCATTACTCATTTTTGTGACAGATTATTATGTCAGGTTTTCGTAGGAAAAAATATTGGCATTGTGTTGTATAAATGTATAAGAAAATATACCTTGTAAGACTTTTCTGAAAACTAGTGAAACAGAAGCAGTTAATTGGAAGAATGGAAATTTGAGCTGATATCCCACCAGCTCCAGTGTTAAGCTAGAAACATTCATATTGTAGTGCATGACAGGGAAGTTGGATGGTTGTAAGGCTAATGTCCTTCCCTAAGCTGACCTTCCTGGAAAGGGGCTTTATTACTGAATGTTACGGATGCCATAGTCCTGCTGCAGTTGCTTCAGAGATGAGGTGGATCAGTAGCTTGACCTCTGAGATTTACAGATTCTAGGTCTGTCCGGAGGCCGTAGCTAACGCAGAACAAATGCTTAATTGCTTGACTTTTTTTGAGAAAAGGAAACCAAAACTGCTGCCTTCTTTACGCGGCGGGAGAAGGATGGGGGGTGGGGGTTGAGTGAAGTTGGATGATATTCTATTTTCGTTCCCACTTGAAAGAGGGAAAAGTTTTAAAATAAATGACAACAGCAGGTTGCCTTCTGAATTCTGATTCTGCTTTGATTAGATTCCTTCTTCCGTGACAAAGTTGTCAAACTGAGAAATTACGGGTTTCTGTTTATCTTTTTTTTTTTTTTTTTTGATGCATGCAGTTGCTTAGCTGGTTGCCATGTTGTTTTTTGTTTTTTTGGCGT
>SMGT01003379.1:75238-121194 GCA_004794575.1 Lanistes nyassanus
CCATGTTGTTTTTTGTTTTTTGGCGTTTTTTTGGTTGTTTAAGTCAGTTGAGATGCTTACAATTATGCTTGGTTCCATTGCAGTGACTTTAACTGGAATTGGAACAAGTGGGTGATATGTTGAGATTCCAGTTTCACTGCATTTCCTCTTTATTTGGATTATGTTACATGTACTGAGAAGGCATATGAACAGTGTGCTGATGGCAAGGACATGTTTTGTTTGCTTATTTTGAAAGGAGTGCTTAGTCATGACAAAACATTCCAGTCACTCCTTTTACTGGCATTTGAACTTTCTGTAACACCACTAAACCCACAACTGCCATACATACCAAAAGTGAGCTTCTTTCAAAGTCATGGCATTTCTTAACTGGATGAATGTGGTTCTAGTTTTCCAAATATAACAATTTATACGAATGTATACATAACCACTTTTCGTGAACTAGGACACTTGTCTGGTTAAGAAAAGCAGCATGCACAATGTGAAAATTGTGAACATTTTACTTTTTAAACCCAATATTTGTATAAGAAGCATCACTTGAAGTGATGTGTATCAGAAGATGCTTAATGCAGGCTCTGTATCACATTCTTTTTCGCTCCATCATTTTTGTTCTCACTTTCCACGTTCATGTTGCTGTCTGTAGGGAAGGAGACCCGACAGAGGCACTGTCATATGCCTGCTAGTTGCAAGTCTGGTTTCACCGATTCTCACAGTCTTGTTTTTATTCAACACACTCTTGCCATTCCTTTGTAGTATAATTGGATACATCTGTCAAGCTGCTATCATACCTACTTCTTTACAAGTTTGTTGGAGCGTTGCTTGCAGAGCTTAATCATGCTTAAAAATTTATTTTTACAACTTACGGGTTGATTTGTACAATGAATTTGGCTTTAGTCACTTACGTAACGCTTTATGATTGTGATCTTCATCCCAAATTCTTTTGAATTGATTGCTGTCAGAGTTATTTCACTTCCCCCAGCCACCACTCCATCATCTTGTATTAATAATATACAGTTGTTGTCATCATTATTTGATCGTTGGCCCTGGCTGGTGTAGAGGGTTGTCTCTCTTTGGATACAGTCAGATGTGTGCACTGCTTAATTATTTGCAAAACATGCTTTCCCCCATTTGTTTTTACTGTGTGCTTGCTTAATTTGGATCAGCATTTGATGAAACAAATTTTGCATAACAGATCATCTTGGAATAAATTATTTGGGATATTTCAGTGCCCCACTGGATTGTAATCAGTGACGAAAGTTTTCTTTATGATTTTGGGTACCAAGGGCTGCTGTTATCTGGCTTAATTGTATTACTTGGAAGACCGAGACTGCCTTTTTTCTTGCCTTCCTCCTGGCCCTGCACTTAACTAAACACACAAAAGGAAAACAAAGGTGATTGCAGGAAGTGTTACACCATATCAACCTTGCAACATGTGTGAATGGTTTTTTTAAGCATTTAACCGAAGAACCCAAGGAACAATTCTACTTGTAGTTTTCAGTTTAGCAATGCTGGAAACATTTTTGATGTTTTCCTGTAGGTTTTATTTTTCGAAGTGCCTGCCAAAATCAGTTGGGTCATGTATGTGTGCTGTTATGTCTCTTTACTACGGGTTGTGGCTTGCGAATGAGGAGAGACGTCATACTGGATAAAACTTTGATATTGACAAACACATTTTCACCAATTATACAACATTTGTGCTTTTAGTTTTCAAATAATGCATTGGGGGTTTTTTTTCCTAAAAGACCTCAAGCATGGGATCACTTTGTGTGCTCTACACAGACTGCATAAAATATTTGTATAGGCTTAAGCACAGTATCATCGTCACTTTTTCATGTCAAAGCCTGCATTTTTAGGGGGTTTTGATGCTTGTCAGGTTTCCACATAAAGCACTTCACAGAATATGTAGATTTTATTCAGTTCTTTGACAGAACTTCCTCATTTAACATTCCAAATAAGTGCCCTCGTACCTCTTGTGACATACCCTTTGTCAACAACTACTGAAATCTTTTTTCTTAATTGACCCATTCTTATCTAACTTTGTACGGGTGTATTTATTCTTCTCACAAGCTGATACCATTAAGATTATTATTGTTCATATTTTCTTGTCTGGTATTGTATACTTTTACTTATTTTAAATCAGTCTGAAAAAAGCATTATGGTTGTGGAGGAATTTATTGCTTTACAATGCTAGTTTAAACCCCTGAGCTTCTCGAGCCCTGAAACAACATTTGTATGCTTTAAAATGTGCCTGTAAACTGTCATCTGCATACAGATAAGCACTGTAATTTAGTTTTCAGATGCCTGGTAATGTGAATCTTGCTTTTCAGGAAGGATTCGGTATGTAGAACTCATGTTTGAATTTGCCACCTAATTCGTGCCTCCTCTGTCTGTTTATTTTTCTAGTGGAAGCATTTCAGGCCGGATGAAATCGTTTGAGTTCAAGGTTATATTTTTGCATAGACTTTTAGGTGGGTTTCCACCACCCTTTGGTTTTGCTTTCTTTTGTGTTTGCTTTGCTTTTAGCAATTTAAGTTGAAACGATTTTCTAAAATCCCAAAATTTATTAAAACTGAAATACAGAGCCAACAAACGTCCAAAATAACGAGAAAAAGTAAAGTGTGATCATGGAATACCTATAAAGACATCAAGAATTATAGTGATAAGCTGAAATTTGCTGCATGTAGAAAACAGTGAGACACTCATGACAGTGTGTATACACTAAAGCCATGTTGGCGAAGTCTTACAATGTTTAAAAATGCAAGATAATTATTAGTATTATATACTTTAAAGAAATGTAGTCGGATAATCCTTTTGAGACTAGAGCCAGAATAAGAGGACAGTTGAGCAAGTCAAATATCTTTTGAGGCAGATTACGGCAAATCAGCTACCATAGATGGTTTAGCAGCATGAGGTGGCAACAACAGGAAAAGTTTGATAGGCTTGTGGTTAAAATCAGGTGTGTTTAGTTAGGTCAACTCAGGTTCCCTAAACTGACAGTGTTGGGACTACAACAGTCCAGAATTTGAACTCAAAATGCACCCGTTGTATTGTCAGCGTCAGATATATGAGCTGAGAGTTGTGTAAACACATCCGGTTATGTTTTCTAATAACTTAAACTTGATAGAAGAGACTGGAACATTGTAAATGCATGTTGTTTCATGAAGAACTACATGTTGGTATTTCTTTTTTTTTAAATCCATTAATGTTCATACATTCCAAAATCAATGTTCAGTTTTGGTGACCAGAGTTATCTGTTTTTAGAACGTGTTCTAAAAATGCTGTTCGTGGTTCCACATAAAAATGCACTGGATGTTTTCATAGGGACTTTAAAATTTGCACTATTACTTTAGACGTAAAAGTATTGGTGTTTGACCCATGTTTTCCATTTATTGACCCTGGGTACTTTTGTTGTGCAAGAAAGTTTATTTTGTAAAACCCTTTTTGATGTGGTGTACTTGAAAAAGAAATGAAGGCGTTTATCTCGTAATCATCATTCTGAATGTTTATTTAACAGGTCTAGATGACTTAAAGTCATGGAAGTACCATCATCCTCAAATTGGGAAGCTTCTTAGAAAAATTATTGCTGCAGAAAGTTCAGTGCGAATCTGCACTTAATGCTGCCACAAACTACTTTGTGTTGATGTTGGTAAACTTGGCTTGTTTGCTAATCATGAGATTTTCTTGTGAATGTGGCACTTTTGACTCTGTCTGAATCAGTAGAATCTGGCTGTATTTCTGCATTATTTGATTGTGCAGGTGATAGCAAGCATTGTCAAAGTGAAACTATATGTCTTAATGTTACTGGTTTCTGTTGTGAAAGCAGTTCAGAGCTTGACATCAACATTTGTCAGTGGGAAGTAAATGAAGTTGTCGGAAAGAATTTCTGTAGAGTGTTTTTGGGGGCAAGTAAACTGTATGGTAACTTGCCAAACAGGACGGATAAAGAGGCAAGTTAGTGTCAAGCTCTGGTGACCTCATTCATGTTTGCTGAAATTTTTGCGTTTTTTGTATTATTATTTTAGTTATAAAAACCCAGCAACATTCTGCAAATGTAGATAATGGGATGTTACCACACACTAGCCTGACCAGATAATGGGATGTTACCACACACTAGCCAGACCAGATAATGGGATGTTACCACACACTAGCCGGACCAGATAATGGGATGTTACCACACACTAGCCGGACCAGATAATGGGATGTTACCACACACTAGCCGGACCAGATAATGGGATGTTACCACACACTAGCTGGAGCAGATAATGGGATGTTACCACACACTAGCCAGACCAGATAATGGGATGTTACCACACACTAGCTGGACCAGATAATGGGATGTTACCATACACTAGCTGGACCAGATAATGGGATGTTACCACACACTAGCTGGACCAGATAATGGGATGTTACCACACACTAGCTGGACCAGATAATGGGATGTTACCACACACTAGCTGGACCAGATAATGGGATGTTACCACACACTAGCCGGACCAGATAATGGGATGGTAATGTATACATCTTGGCTATGACTGCATCATACCACATTTTTGTTGTTTTTAGGTGGGGGTGTGGTCTGTCTGTTAGGGCAAGTTGAGCTGCATCACCATTTACCTACACCACCTTGCATCCTGCTGCTCATCAGAGCTAGCTGCATGCGTTAAAATGTCCCCTAGCAAGTACTGTTTTATAAAGCTTTCGACTTTTTAAAAAAAATGTGCACTCCAAAAATGCAAAGCCACTTTTTATTGATTGCATTGGATAGGAGTGGATGCCTACTCTGGTCTGTGAGTCCCCAGGAAAAGAAGAAAAGCAGTGGTTTAGCAGTGGACTGGCATGAGTTCAAGGGACATTCTTCATTAAAAGTAAACATTTATGAAAAAGTGCCTTTCTACTCTAGACCTTTGGAATAGTGTGGCACAGAGAAGGGTAGTTCACCAGAAGATAAAAGGACATTTATTTGCTGTTTTTCCATTAGAGGTTTCTTGTTGGTGGCATCACCTTTCAGTTTTCAATAATTTTTTTGATGACTCAAGAAAATAAGTTGTACAACTGTGGTAGTGATAGTTTTGTAGATGTATAGCATTAAATGGCTGTAAATGGATGGCTACACATTTGGAAATGTTTTGTACTAGATAAGATTTTTTCTTATGGTTTTTTTTTGGGGGGGGAGGAGGGAATGCTTTCACATCTGACATGGAATGAATATACATTTGGGAATGTTTTGGTTACAAATTAGGAATTTTTTTTTGGGGGGGGGGGTTACATGTGGTTGAATGGTCTGACATGAATTGATTTTTTGTGCTTGTCTAATTATGTTGCCAAGACTGCACATGCAGGAAAATGACTATATCACGTTCGCTATTCAAATCACCTGTCTGTTTTTACCTTTCTTTTGTCTGTTGTTACCTGTTTGTGTGTCAAACTGGATAACGAGCATAATAGAAAATGCTAAGCTAGGAAGAATTTTGTTTATTGGTACATTGTACAGTGATGGACTCTGTAATGGTGGTTCCTCAGCTAGCTACAGTGCACATATTTTTTCCTAAACACTACTTGATCATGCTTGTACAAAGATATTTTTGTCACACAAATAGGAACTTATTCATGGAACAAATTGTGGTTCTTGTGTAACAGATATGATGGTATTCATTCTCGTAAAAGCCTGGAAATATTTACTGGATTCCTTGTTCAGACAAAATTCTTTTAAAAATGTGTTTTTTCTTTGTCCTAATGTACAAGTTTACTGTTTGGGTGGCTTTTAAAAGCTGTCACACAGTCTCAATTGTTCAAAACTAAACAGGAGAGGGGACCATTTTCTTTTGTTTCAAAACTACATGGAGCTTTGTGTGACGACCTCAAGTGGGTCATGGACAGTAGGATAAGCACATAACATTACTGATTATTATGATATGATGATGTGATGCAAACATTTTTCTGTGTATTGTGGTTTTCTGCAGAAACTAATGGCTGCTCCTCCCCCTCCCCTCCCCCAAATGCATGTAGATGCAAAACATATTCTCAGATTCCTAATTTCATCCAGATGGTTCTAAGAAAGGCTTTTATGAGAATGAATATTCAGCAATTCAACTGTATAATATTCTTATGAAGTATTGAAGTTAATGTATTCTGTGAATGAGTGGTTGATAGCACAATGTACCATATCTGAACACCATTGCTCAAAATACTATACGTCCCATTGTTGTTCAATTTCAAGTCTATATTTTCACTGCCAATGTTGATTGTTGTACAGGATGCCTCATGTTTCATGACCTTGTATGATGTATAAGAGCGCAGCTGTACAATCAAACTGAAGTATCAGTGACCATACCTAGAAGCATACCCGAGAGATTGCCTTGCTTTCTACTGTCTGTCTGGAACAGTGTTTTTCTACATTTTACTGCAGTGCTTAGATAGAGCCAAGCACTGAACATTAGCATGCTTTGAAGGTAGCATATGAGGATTAGTGAATAGAAACATTAGTAATTTAGGGTTATTTGCCCCTAACACTGTGAGGTGGGAATCTGTGGAAGACACCTCTTTGGGAGATGGACTTTTTAAGACATTGCTGTCAAGGTATAACCATGACTAAGGTTGCCTTGCTGTTGTAATAAATATTGCCTGTCTGCCAGGTATGCTGCTTGTTGCAAAGATTTCAACTGTATTGGGGGACCTAGATTTTTTTTAAATAAAAGATTGGCTGATATAATTCCATTAGTACAAAATTCAGTACTTTGTTGGGGAGTATGTTAGCTTCAGCGAGGTAAATGAGATCCCTAAAAACAAATGTTTGTATAGGATATCTATAGAAAAAGTATAAATTCTCCCGTGAATCAAACAGTTCGTCTGTGCATTTGAAGTGTTGTACAGGCTTATGAACAGCATGACAACTGTGCCTTGCAAGGACTCATAATTATTATAATCACAGTAAACTGAATATTTTCAAATAACATAATCTATGGCTATAGTGGAAACAAGTTTATGCGAAAATCCCACTTTTCAGACTGCTCTCGGTGCACAGAACGTCTCGTCTTTTCAAGAAAGCAAGTGTTGCCCCTTTGACCATCTTGACTGCGTCTGCACTGTTGGATGTTTCCTCTGCAAACACTAATACATAGATGTGGTCAGTAGCTGTAGGTGTCTGTGCCATAAAATTCTCAACTGATGTGTTAAGTGCCTTTAGCTTTTGGCATTTGTAATATGACAATGAGCGTGTACAGAGCACCAGGGTGTGGTAGCCAGATCACTGAATGGTTTTGTTTCCTAGGGTTCACTGGTTTATATGCAGTACTCACATACAACCAGAAACTGTTAGACGCAAGGTTTCATATTATGGCATTTGGTCTATTTTAATGAGTAGCTAGTCATGTTTCCTGTTTCTCCCTTCATGTATGCATGTGTGCTTGGCTGTACAAAATGTCGGATGGATCATGCTCGCAGATTTGCATCCATATAAAGAAGTTGCATTAGAGTGAGTTAAAAACGGGTACATTTCACTCAGTCGAAGTTAGCTATACATATCTACTGGATAAAGTGCTTCTTTAAATATTGTGCAATGCATTATAATGTTGGCATATTTTTCTATTCGTCCTGTTTCTTATAGTTGACATTGTGAATAGAATTGTGCTACAGGTGTACCGAAAAAAAATCCATAAGGAATTTTGATTACAGGATAACCAGATAAATCATCAGTGTCAATTTTTTAAAAACAGAAATTGAGGTTTGCCAAGTTTTTACCACTGGCGTACATCCTGCCCCCCACCCCTCCCCCTTGCAAGCAGGGTTTGTTTTTGTACCACTTGTATGGCAAGCAGATTGAGGTTAGTGAAGCCAAGGAATGGCAGTTTACAGTGCTTTTGCTTTAAAGGTCAAATGAAAAGACGAATTTAGATTATGTTGCACAGTATGTCTTTATAACCTGTCGTAGATTCAATAATGTTCTTACTGTAAAAACCAGGAATAAATTGATAGTGTGGTCACATATTTTCTTACTGCATTTTTCAGTTAAAATAGGTTGGTTTTTTTTTAAAAAATGCTATTTTGAATAGAAACTGATATTTACTTAAAAATGTAATTCCTTAGTACTAGAAGCACAAACTTGATAATCAAAATAACTGGCTATATAAATAATATGGCTTAGGCCTTGATCTATTTTGGGGGCAGGCAGTAGCACTGAGGGCCATAGGTTTAGATGTGGCCTTAACTAAAATATTTTCAATCCAGTTCTATTTATTTCTGATCCAGAGAGCTAGTCTTCATACAAATTTTGTTTCGTTTTGGTAAAGAAAGATTTGGGAATAATAAATTCCACATATTCTAGTACTTTTGTTGTGTTCATTGAAATGTTTTACTTATTTTGAAGAATTGGCATAATGATGTTAGGGTTTTTTGGTGTGGTGGTCCTCGTTTGCAAAGAACTGTTAAAGGATTTGTTATTGTGGTGATGACATTCATATCGTTCTATTTCTGTCAGATCCATACAGAACCTTTTTATTTTATCTCAACAGGTTGATAAATATTGGAAGCAGAAATTTTTACTCTCTACGTATAGTAGCTATTGACAGTTTTGCTCAAATTGCTATTGTCCTTTATAAAAAGATTTATAAATGATATATACTATTTACCTTCTTTGTCCTCTCAAAGTTTATTTCAACAAATTATTTTAATAGTTTTGCTAAAAACCTGTGGTGTTCTGGTATTGTTTTGAAGTTGTGAAAATGGATTGTTTCCATGTAAGCCTATTTTGCAATAGGTGCCTACATCACAGTGTGCTTTTTCAATTGTTTAGTCAGTGGCCTGTGCAATGGACATGTTTTTATTGTGAAATATTTTGACAGAATAAATATTTGGTATTGCTTGTCCTGGTTGGTTTTCTTTTCTGGCAAGTTGCAGCTTGTATTTAGTATCAGTATTGCTGAAAGGGTTATGGGTCACCAACTTTTTCATGGCCACTTCATATGCATTGCCTAGGGCTCTAACAAACACGTATCATCCTTATTCCATGCCGTACACAGACTTTGGACATTTCACAAATTAACTCAGGATGCATCTCCCTGCTTCAAACACAATACCATTTACCAGTTAAAAATTTATTACACTTCAAATTGTCACATTTTTATTATTAAATATTGCAAATAAAAGCTGTTGACATTAAACATCATCTCTGGGTTAAAACATCTGCAAGCAGATATTTCCCTTTTTCAGTCATTACTTGGTGACAATACAATAATTTTGTTAACAGCTTGAAAAAGATAGGGGTAAAAAAAACTCCAAAATTGTCTTTTCCATTCTTCAGATGAAGTAAGCTTGCATGTCAAATCAAGTCATCATTATGATGACAAACTGTCAAAACCAAAACAGCTGTCTATGCACTCCATAGATTATCAAAACAATGAGAAATCGGATTATATACACTAGTGCAAGCCTCTTGGCTCGTTTTAAGATGTGCTTTTTTCATAAAATGTAGTAAACAGAAATTTTACAGATAAAAAGTTATTTTCATAACTGCTTGGTTAAAATAACCTTTCACAAGAAGGCCAAATAGCATGTAAGATAAAATCATTGAGCAAAAAAAAAAAAATTACATCATGATCAATACCTTGGCCATAACTCTTCTAAAGTGGCTAAAACCAGAGGCTGGTCTGACTATAGATATGGCTAACTGAGCTATGAACAAGCAGCATGCATGGAAAACAAGACACTTCAGCACAAAAGTATCCCTTGCTCTTCCACAGTGGTAAAGGTCATTTCAGGTATTACTTCCAATTACTTCAGAAGCCTTTCAGCACATGCACCACGACACTTCTGACAAATTTGACTGGTTTGTATGCACAAGCAGGAACATCCCACAAAAGAGCCCCTCAATGAATCAAATGACAATGTCAAGGAGAGGCATGACATCAAGTACACTAGACTGGCTTGCCTATGGAAGCCAAAAGCAGATCTAAGTGTTAATTACGCAATGTTTCAAACAATTAGGCACAGATGGTTTGCATGAAACACAAGGTGGGTTTACCCAAAGGTGTCCTCTGGATGTAAATTACTCTTCTCTCACAAGACTCAAGAAGCTTCATTAAACTTAAATTTTCCCCAATATACAAAGAGCTAAAGAGATGATTCACAAAAAAATATCATGAGCGTTTCACTAAGGGCACAACGTGCAAAACTTTCACAGAAATGAATTCAGAACCTGATTTAAAATGATGACTTACTTAAATTTCCAGCAGTCACAATTTCAAACCATTTCGCCAGTTATCAGAACATTTTTCTTGTAGGTAGCCATCTACTCTTTCAATTAAAAATCAAAGTTATCAACATACAATGCAACTGTGCCACACAATAAGGACACAGTTTCGGTGCTTGTGTCCCAGGAAATCTAAAATCTGCCTACATGTCCTGGTCTACTGTCAAATCAGCCATGCTCTGGTCACTGATTTTCAATGTCTGCAACAAATGTCACACCCCAACTTTTCATCATTCTGCATATACATCAGATGTGATACAGATCTGCACATAGTAACCAATAAGTTCTCTGCTCTGCTGGTTTGCTTAAATGGAGATGAGCCAGCAAAAAAATTTTCAAATTAATGTTTTTTTAACAAACCTGCTGATGTCAAGTCATTCAACAGGTCTGATTGGACCCATTAAATGTAAATATAAAATAAAAGTTGCTTAGCTAGCGTGCGATGCTTCCGACTGCCCTTACTGCCCTGATGAACATGGTTCAGCATCTAGCTACTGGGTTAAGACTAGGGCAAAGAATCGTGCCAGCAGAGTTACCTTTTCGTTTGCCAGGTGGAGAAGACAGACGAAGGCGATTGGGACACTGAGATTCCGGGCTGTTTCAGCAGACACCTGCGTCAGCAGCTTTTGCAGCAATGCCTGGAAAGTCCAAGCTTCCTTCATTTCTTTGGCTGGTTTCTTCCCACACGATGCGCCATCAGTTTCTGAAGGGTTGCTGTTGCCATCCTGGGTCTAAAGACATAAACCAGCCAAACCAGGTCATAAATGACAAAGAAGAAATGGGACATTTTCTGAAAAGGTCAAGGTTCAACTGTCATCTACATGTCTACACACATATCCAGAATTATTTCAAAGTTGGATATGCACTTTGTCGAGAACTGCCCTGTGATGGGAATCTCAAAATCCCTGGGATTCAGGTAATATCCTGATAATTCTGATAGGCAAAGACTACATCAAACTACCATCTCTCTTCAAGATTTTACACCTGGTGGTGATTTTCGTTTTCACTAATATCATAACAAAATGGGAGGCGGAATGAGGAAAGAAAGGCAAAGGAAAAGCTGGCTTGACAACATCGAGAAAGGGCAAGCACTTGGGATCCCAGATCTGCTAGCAGAAGACAGATCAGGATGGCTGCCACAACCTACATATCCCCCCTACAACCTTTTAGATCATGGGGCTGAGATAAGCTGAGATGAAAAAAAAAATTACCGTTTAAAAATGCAAACAATTTTGTTTTTCATTCACATTTATGTGGTCCTGCTGATGCACACAATAGACAAGTGCAACAAAGATCTAACATTCTAAACGAATTATGGTTAAAATATTGTTACCAGCTTAAGTGCATCCTATTGCAGTTGACATTACATTAGAAAATTTCACTATCACAAAAAGGACTGAAAAAGGTAAGCAACTATGACATTTCATGCAGGGCTTCAGTTAGCGTACCTGCACGTCCCTTGATGTAGAAGTAAGAACAGACCACATAGACGCTTTCAGTTTCTGCACATCTAATCTCTTAGCAGTCTTTGCATAACTAATGTCAATCCTGGCAACCTGAATCACAAAAGAAAATATGGCAGCCATTACTTCAACACTGTCATCACGTTCCTAAGGGTAAATCTGAACTTTCAGGTCACATGAATAATACATCTACTGACACTGTGCTGCTTTAGAAGGTGCTGAAGGCTGGGGGCTTGGAGTGAACAGCTAGAGTTTAAAGACACCCAAGAAACCATTTTAAGGGATTTGAGTCCCTGCCCCTTAGACTGAACTATGATTGTTTGTCAGTCACCCAGTGAGCCTACATATCCCACTTTGTAATGGGGAAAAAAAGTGATCTTAAATTCACTCAGTCATCTTCACAAGCTTGGGGAAAAAAAGCAACCATAAGTATTATGCATTCTGACCAATCACACAACGCCCACCCCCACCCCCACCCCCAAATACCCCCTCAAATCCATCAAAGTCTGTAATATTACTAATAAATTCTGGGCTCTTTTGTTAAAAGTCAAGGATAGAATAATCTTAAACCTAAACCTCAGTGCAAATTTAGCCTGGAATTTCTGAACTGACAAATCCGTAATCCCTGAGCAAAGGTAAACAATCCATCCATGGACATGCAAATATGCTGTTAGCACACACCCCAACCCCCACTATTAAAAATGAATTTCTGTTTATGCTGGTCCATGCTAAGTCATTATTTTGATAAAGATATCTTCTTGACTTTTACCTACAGGCCCTGGTTCAGCCAGTTACAGAATGTGACTTTGGACCATGTTTTACTCCTCAGGAGCTTTACCAGGGACGCAGGTTAAGTATAACTTGACAGTTTCTGTACTTGTGAGTAGACTGAGCAATGTTGTTTAACTGCACTTGATGCTAATGACTTTATGCTCCAATGCTATTTTGACTGAGTTTCACTCGATAAGGATGGTACAGAAATAAAACATACAACTAAACATGAAGAAGTGTCACAAGTAATTTACGGAGCAATAATTTCCTGCAGATCTCATTAATCAGTACCTTATAAGGCTGTGACAGAAGTTTGTCCCCAGTGAGGGATGTGGCATTCAGTCCACTGTCTTCAACAGCAAGGGCTGGCTGTGACATCTGGCTATGGGAGGCCTCACCCAAGCCCTGCGAGTCGTCAGAGAAGTTGAAGCCTAATTCTGGTGTGTCGTCATCCCCTTCACACTGCACAGAAAAGAGTAAGTGATTGCTGCAGACAAACCAATCAGCCTCCGAAACCATCCAGACTTGCTTGCAAAGTTCTGAACAAGATCTGTAGACTGCAGTCCTTAACACAACAAAGGTCCCCTATTATTGTAAAGTTCATTTATCCAAGAAATGCATGTCTGTGTACACAAGTGTGGGAAAGAAATCAGCAGAGATACAGATGATTTGTCAAAGATCCAAAATTCTTCTAAAAGCATACCAACACAAATGAAATAATTTGAACAGAATCCTGAATCAGCTTACTGATTAGTACTTATATTACTACTTATCTGACACTTACGTCAACATCAGGGCAGTAGTTTTCACGGTCATTTGCATTGTCATAGTTGTAGTTCTCAATGCTGTCTTCTACTCCGATTGCATCGTCAGTTTGACGTTTTATCTGCAACAGTTGTTCTCACTTTTGTTTCTGTGTAAGCACTTACGGCACATTCTGGTAAGCATTTTAGCAGACTGAAGCTACTGAAAGACTGAAGAGAAATAACTCCACAAAGTCATACCTGAATTAAAGGGGTTCATACAGGAAAGGCAAATCAAAATTCAGTACTTGTTCATGACTTTTTTAAAACTGATATCCAAGTTTTCCAGACTAATTTGTTTACAACTTTCATTTAAAGTAACCAATTATTTTACAAAAACTTGCACAAAACTAACAAAAACCTTTCGGAACATGTTTGTTTATCTAAAATTAAAACAAGAGCCTGGGATGCAAGAGAAGTAACTTGCCAGATATTTATAACAAAAAAAAAAAAAACAAAACAAAAAACAAACAACGTTCATCTTCCAAGGTTTTGTTTGCATTGTTGCGCACACATTTTAATTTTCATTCCTTTTTTTTTTTGTGTGTCCATAAATTTTTTCGTTTCGCTTTTTGTTTTTGTTGTTCAAGAATTTTTATTAATTTTCAAGAATGTACTTAGGTTTTGCAAGACTTTTCAGGAGTCTTGAAAATACATTTCAGTCTTCCAGTCTTTTCATGGCTTTCCCAGACTTGTACAGATCCTTATTAACTCATTCACGCTGTGTATGGGAAATAAACGATACAGCATAGGTCACGCTTACTATCCAATACGGGAAATAAACGATGCAACTTTGAACATTTATTTACGGGGAATCGCTAATCGTCTAAGGTAAAGAACTCCTACATTAGAAAGCTGATTCATTTCTTCACGAGTTGCTTCCCTTTTCTGTGTTTAAACTGCCGCGACTGGTTTCTGGTAATAACTTGAAAGATGTGTCCCTACATGTGTTCTGTCACTTGAGAAATGCTAGATTTACTCTTCAAATTACACGCTGAAGAGCAAAATGACATTGTTTCGCAAATTTACTATGATAAAGTGGATGAAGACAAGAGTATTTGTGCCTTAAAGACCCAAGAAAGTGATTACGAAGAGAAAAACGTGCCGGCACGTGTAGAAAAACAATGTCGTGACACTGTGTACAAGGAATGGCGAGGACTTTTTGATTTCTTCAACTTCAGTTGTGTTTCCATCAAAGGATTTTACAAATTATGGAACAAGGTCCAAGACACATGGTAAGAAATGAGTTTTCTTTATTTATTGTAGTTCGATAATATGTTTAAATCATTTTTCTATTGTTTTGGGGGATTTTTTAATGAATTTTTGAAAAAAGGCGAAAAACCCTGCGGCCACGGGGACGGTTCGAGCTACGAAGGCTGTGTCACGATTGTGTTAAGCACTAGCTCTCACTCAGACACCATCTTTTCATCAGGGAAGGACAGAAATAAATATAACCCAAAATAAATTAACTGTGACCTCCGATTTGTCAGCACCTGAAAGTACTTCAAGTAACTTGTCTTTCGTAGGTTCTATCCCAAAGTATTCTTCACTCCCCTACACAGATGCCTCAAGTCTTTAATTAAGACTTAACTGCTTCTCTGACCCCCAGAACAATGAAACTTAAGTCATCAATGTTTCAGGCAACCTGACCAACAAGTAAACATGTTCAATATTTTTAAAGTATTAAGATTGGACTGCAGGATGGGATGGGGGGGCATGCACAGTCACATGTGGAATTCAAATGTATGGCAACTTGCCTCACAGGGAAAAAGAGTTAATTTCAAGCCCGGGTCCTTACCAAGCAAGTTAAAGGGAAGGTAATTAAGAAATGATTTATTATTCCCCCACCTCTTTCCACCTATTTGGCAATTAATTCTCAAAATTACTTTCCACAAGTGCAGCCTACCATGATCTTTTGCCGGTGGAAAAGACGGAAAAGCTTGTCAGCCTGGAAGTGCAGGTCTTCTGGGAGTGTGGTCCTCTTTTTGCAGTACTTTTGCAGGGTTCCTCTGGTCAACGCAGTGGCCTTGGACACTTTGAACTTGCTTTCAAAGTCCACTCCCCCTTCATACGTAAGCTGGAATGGTGGCCGCCTCGGCTTACTTCTCTCAGACTTGCCGTTCAGTGTCCTGAAGCTGGGGTCTGACCACATACAACGAACCATGAGTGGAAACGATATGCTCAGTCTCCTCCGGTACCCCCAACAGACATCTCAAACTAACCCATCTTCAAAACCATCTCCTACCTTCTACAATATCCTGAACTTGCCAGTAACAGAACCTTGAAAGAAAGGACATCTTGTACAGTCTGGATGTGCATCAGTTAGATTTCAACGCAAAGCAACCTTAACTCAATCGTGACGTAGAATCCTACCCTCGAGCATCCCCGTGGACGCGGCATTTTTAGCCTATTTTCAAAAATTCATAAAAAAATCCCCCAAAACAATACAAAAATTATTTAAACATGATATAAAACTACAATAAATAAAGAAAACTCATGTCTTACTGTGTTTCTTGGACCTTGTTCCATAATTTGTAAAATCCTTTGATGGAAACACAACTGAAGTTGAAGAAATCAAAAAGTCCTTGCCATTCCTTACACACAGTCTGTACGACATTGTTTACTACACGTGCTCGCACGTTTTTCTCTTCGTAATCACTTTCTTGGTTCTTATAGGCACAAATACTCTTGTCTTCATCCAATTTATCACATTAAATTTGCAAAACAATGTCATTTTCCTCTTTAGCATGTAATTTGAAGAGTAAATCTAGCATTTCTCAAGTGACAGAACACATGTGAGTACTTGCTTCAAATTATTACCGAAAACCGTTCTCATTGTCAATTTAAACACAGTATAAGGGAAGCAACTCGTGAAGAAATGATTCAGCTTTCTAATGTAAGAGTTCTTTACCTTAGACGATTAGCGATTCCCCGTAAATAAATTTTCAAAGTTGCTTGGTTTATTTCCCGCATTCGCTAGTAAGCGTGACCTATGCTGTAGAGTTTATTTCCCGCACACGTCGCGAATGTGTTAAACAGGGAGACACCTAACAAACGCAGACAATGAACATTTACAGTCCTGGCTGTACATTCTACCGATACATTTAACAGTCACTTTCCAGATTATTTTCATATCCATTACTGTGAATATCAAAGCAGCACCGTGATGTAAACAAGGTCTTAATCTTTCATTTTTAATATTTGGAGGAAAAATACAAATTTCTTCACTACATTTGAGTTTCTTTAGCAATACTTACCATGACCCAGAGTGCTAAATTCTCAAGTTAGCGATCCCTAACCACACTTTTCAAAGCAAAAATTTGATCACAAACCTTGGTAAGGCCCCCTCCGTGCATGCGCACACTGGTGCGTCACACCATGCGATCTACTCACCGCCCAAATCAAGCTGACTTTCTCAAGCCCGAAAAGACCAGCGGGGAGGAGGGTGGGTCTATGACGGGTCATGGTAAGTATTGCTAAAGAAACTCAAATTTAGTTAGGAAATTTGTATTTTGTCACAATACTGTACCATGACCCAGAGTGCTGACTAGCACAAAATGTGGGTGGTAGGAAAATTAAACTTACCATCCACCATCTCAGTGCCGTAGGCATTTGAGACCACACCCTCTTCCAACTCTTCCGTCGTCACCTCAGAAGAAACGGGAGAGTGAACAATGAAGTCCCCTCCACCATGTGTAAGTGCCCACTGTGCACCCTCAGCAACGCCGCACCCGCAGCACCAGAAGAGGTGGGCGATCGCTACCCTGGCCAGAAACCAGAAATGGAAACTGGAAACGGGCAGGGGTGGCTTGCAATGATGAAAACGGACGAGTGAAAATGCAATGCCCTCGTCACCGGAAGGAAGCGCGAGATGCAGTGCACCAGTGGTGATCTTTGCTTTCACTTTGTTAAAGAGAAAAGAGTGATGGCTACGTCCCACCGGAATGCACTGTTGCAGAGGAGCCAACGCTCCAGGGCACGGGCAGGACCGGAAGGGGGTTGTTGGTGTGATGCACACCTGGGAGTCAGGAGGACTTCTGGTAGGTGGCTAGAAGGTTGAGGCACGGTCCATTTGAACCTGCCTGAGCTGTCAGGAACACAGGTGGCTTCTTGCTTCAAAAGGGAGTAGAGAAAAATCTAGCACCCATGCTTCCTTCTTCACAATTGACAGTCCCTCCAGGGAGTGGCTAAAGTAAACAATCACGTAAGCAAGCATCAAGAAAGCGGGTGTGCAGGCGCGCATCGTAATCAAACACATACATATTGCTAGACACTGACGTCACGCATGGAAGCGACAGGCAAGAAAAGATGCATGCTAATTCACTGCATAACACCGTACAGCTTAAAATAAGATGCAGGTGAAAACAAGACAAAGGGAGAAAGCTCATGTTCCTTGTCAATTGTCAAAGCAGTGGAGAGGCACACAACGGTAGGGAAGACTAAGGTCAAAGACCACGTCATGGGACCAGACAGAGAGAGGTCCGACATCAGCCATGGTGCTGGAGAAAGTCAGCTTGATTAGGCCGGTGAGTAGATCACATGGGGTGACGCACCGGTGTGCGCATGCGTGGATGGGGCCTTACCAGGGTCTGTGTACAAAATATTGCTTTGAAAGGTGGGGTTAGGGATCGCTAACTTGAGAAATTAGCACTCCGTCATGGTACAGTATTGTGACAAGAAAAACTGTTAAAAATCAAGCACAAGTTTACTGAAATATTTTTTAGTTACTTTCACGGAGACTAAAGTTCTGAGCATCTTTTAAACACAAATGCCAGAAAATAATCACTTTTTTATGTGCAATAAACTTGAAACACAAAGACCAGTCAGGCATTGATGCCTACTCTCAACTGGCTTATGAGTGGGGTTTTTTTTTGGGGGGGAGGGGGAATTCCTGAACTTATTGCAATACCCAGGAATGTTAATTCCATTTTGGAAGACATGTATGACTCACAGACAGGAAAAGCAGGTCTTCTGATTTTTTAAAATCAAAAATCAAATGACCTGGCATAAAATCTTAGAGTGATTTCGTATTTTAAAAAAGAAGCCCGGGTTCGCCCCCAAGAGACTTATTACTTTGCCTAATGTAAGAAAACTGCAAGCATTAAAATCTCTGCCTCACTTCTGAATGTTTGTGCGCAAATTACCCCCTATTATGCATTATCAGAAGCTTTGGCAAAGTCAACCCCAAATTTCAGACTGCTTTTGAGTAACCATGAAACAGACTTGATAGCTGCATTTAAAGCAGGCTGATTTAATCATGTTTTGATGGTGATGCAGTTACAGCAGCAATTAATTATTATGCACTGCACAGTCCTACCCCCTCCACAATCATTTAGTTGAGAAAGGCTTTGTCTTTTCAGTTTCCCTCTTTGCAGAGAACACCTGCAAGCAAAGGATATTTTCCCCTTCCCCACTGTTGCCCTTTGTTTACAGAATCCCCTCTATAATCTACAGCGAGCTTTCCATTATTTTAATATCCAGACAGCCACAACAAAATGATGACCATAATGATAACAAGCTACTTTCATAAACGTCAAAAGACACCAGCAAAGCACCTCGAGACATGGGCACAGTTTTCCAGTGAGAGGGTCCAGCCCAAGTACGCATGATGACCTTGTTGAAGTAAGAATAGTCCGTTGGCTGTGTGGCTAGGATCTGCATCAGTTTCCCCGTGTTCCCTTGACTGCAAGCAGCAACAGATTCTCTCCCTTTATTAACCCTTCGTCTTTAGATAAAAATTGGTACTTCAAGAATGGTCACTGCAAGATCCAGATATGATACCAAGTCAGCCTTGGCTTCAGAGTTTAGACAACATCGAGTATACACTCTCTAACCAGATGACAATAACAAGTGTTGGCTTCAAGCAAACAAAAGCTGAAACAGTATAAAAATATGAAGCTTACGTGAGTTCAGTGAAGGCTTTCTGGATAAATTCTGCAGTGTTACTGTCTCCCTTCAGCTGACTCATGCTCTCCAGTGCACTGTCTGCACCACCACCACCACCCCCATCATCTGCCCGCAGACAACTTTATTCTGGACACTAGCTAGAAGTCATGTTTTCTATTATTATCTCTTTGTCTTCCCCCATCCACCCCCATCTTCTAATAAAACACAAACGGTTGCAAATGAGCTTGACATGGTCCTGTCCATTCCTAAATCAAGGAAAAATGCATAATCTGAAAATATTAGGTTCTGTCTATCAGCTCTACACAACAAAGTAGCTTCATATATCACACACATGTACTAGGTTTGATATGATTGTGCACCATAGTGCTGGATACTCCAGCCTTTGCTCCAAGCATCTGTGCATTGGCACCTTAATATCATACAAAAGAATGTCAGGGTAAGGATGCAAACGTGTCACTGCTGTCCACATGATCATACCTCTCCACCCAACCCCACCAGGGTACACACCAATTCGAAATGCATACATACCATCAGCTTCTGTGTCACTAATATCTCGAAGATCTAAAGGATCAATGTCGCCTGGAAGACTAGCAAGGTCATCATCAGCTGCAGAAACTCCAGCTGGCTCGCCGCTCGGATCAAAAGCAAACTCTGACAACCGTTTAGGTAAGGAATAGCTCTGCACAGTTTAGCAAAAAAGAAAAAGAAAAATTATATTCTGCATGTGAATTTTTTTAAGAGAAACTACAAATCATTTAGGTCACTTTTACATATTCATGTGCATGGACATAATCGACATCTTTATTGAATATTCCCAACGGTTTGTTTCAATATTTATATGTACATACTGAGGGACATTTAGTCATTCACCCACACAATGTCTATGTATCAAATAACACACACCATATCTGTGCCATCCCATGACGTGAATCTGAAGTCACCAAAAGCTGGACAAATTTCTTTGCTTGCTAAATTCATTTTTTCAATCAAATCTGGAAACAAATTTACAAGAAACGGTCAAAATTCTTGAAACTGATTTCCAAGTTGTACAGAAAAAGACATCTTTAGGGAACATGTAATTACCTTTTGTATGGTGCATAAGCATCTGCAACCAGTAAGTCTGAAGGTATACAATGTATAAATTAAACAAAGCAACCATGGTGCATCCTGCTGGCTGGGCATGGTTTAACATGTATTTTAAAAAAAATTCAAAGAGTTCAAACAAAAAAAAAGCTAAGTAATAAAAAAAATTGAGATAGTGATGACGATGGCACCAGAGATATTCCTAGTTATTCCACAATGCCCTCATAAATTCCTGGTTACCAGTTACCTGTGACCTCTGAGATGTCCAGAGGTTTGTGCTGGTGCTGGGAACAAGATTGAGACCCTAAGAGAGAGTCTTTTGTTTGTTCATCAACAACGGGCATGACGGCACTGGAGTCTAGCACCAACAGCTGGTTGTCATTGTAGCAGCGGAGGTGGTTCAGCAATAGACCGTTTGCTCCACCCTCATCAAATGTGGCCGACATTACTTGAAACATTGGATCCACCTATGCACACATGCATGTACAGACACACACACAAGTAAGCAGCAAGAAAATAAAATCAGACATTTTGATATCATCACAGTATCACAATCAAATAACGAGTATTGCACTAAACAAAAAAACAAATAAACCACAGGCAGGGATGACAACATGAACCATTAGCATATTGAAGTTGCAAGTATATATTGCTGCACACTCCGTTTTTTAAAACATCCATCCGTGGCAAGGTGACAACAAAGCCAATTATGCATATGCATATTCCCTTACCTCAAATTCAAGGTCAAACTTGTTAACTGTGATGTTTTTCAGGTTTGTTTCTATTGTGCAGCTTTTTCGGACCTGAAAAGAAGCAGCAGCACATGCCAGTATACATATATTCCAGAATATGTCAGTATGCGTACGTGCCAGTACATGCCATGCTGATACTGTGTCTAGGATGTATGGTAGAGCATGAAAGCTACGGAACAAGCACAAGTCTAACACTTACAGCAAAAAGCAACAAGACAATGGTTCTCAAGCAGCTACCCTCCCTGTCAATTCCATGCTAGCTGGGGGCGCACACACACATGTATGGAACGAATCTTAAGATTGAACTTGTTATGTTTTCCAACCACTGCATTCAAAAGATATAATATACAAATTTGTTCAGACGGTAACACCTTCCATTAGAGTGTATGCAAAATGTAACCATAGTGGGAATAGCTGTATTAAAATATAACAGGAACAAAATCATACAAGAACATTTTAAAAGTGCTTGCAGTCCATTCCTCTTGGAGCTTGTAAGGGACATAATTTTACCCTAGGCCTACCCAGATAGCTCTTCCCCTTAAAAAGTATTAATCTACCTCCCCTATTTTTTGTGGCCATATAACCTTAACCAATTAAGGTTTTCACCAATTTACAGTTTCCTAAAAAACAACAAGAAGCTGTATTGATCAAATTGCATTGTAGAGCTACAGTGCAGGATGGTTGATTGAACATAAGCATTTTTTTGACAATTTAGAACGATTTTTAAAAAATTGTAGTAAAAAAACCTATTAATGATAGAAACATAATTCCAAACGAAAAAATGTCTTTTCTAAATTAGATCCATCTGTTGCTGATTTTTAATGGAAGACTGTGTTGATTTACGTAACCAGCTGAATGTAAACAGCATCTTGAAAACCTTCCGGTAACACCAAACACTCGGCTATTTCAGCCGTAATCCATAACAACTAGTGGAAATTATCCATAGATGCCAGGAGTTTATCCAGGATGAAAACCTCATGCAGAAATAGATGTAATCCTGAGGAAACTCCAGGAACCACCTGCTTGTCATGCAGAAAAGCACTGGGTTTGACCATGGTGGCTGGCCATTTACCTAACTAGTAGCATGGTTCTGGCTTCACAGATTTGAAAAAGTGGTCTACTTTGTGGTCTAAGAAAAATGATTATACTATTGGAAAACGCCATTTACCTCCCTTGCCAACGAATCTCGGTTTAAAAATTTGTAAGAAAAAAGTCAACGAAACCTCGATTTTGCTATGCCATGGACCATAGCAAAGTCCAAATGAATTTGAGGATTCGTTTCGAAGTTAATGAGTTAATGTTAACCTGAAAAGTCCGAGTACAAATTGTGCAAATACCTTTTTCTTTTTCTTTTGTTCCTCAGGTTTTTCATTCTCATCAGCAGCTGCTTCTTCATCTGAAACCATGATTTCCAAAATTATCATATTAACAGCCTCTTCCACCCCTGCATCCACTGTCTTGACATATTAACATTTTTTTGTGATGCATATCCAGACCAACTGAAAAAAATGGAAGCTAGGAGTTTAAAACACCTATTAGTGTACACCAAATTATGGGTATCTAGGGGAAGAACTGATGATGTCAAACATCAAACAGCTGTTTCTCTCTACAGCCATTTCCCTTTAATCAGGCATGGGAATTGGATAAGCTTAAAAAAAAACAACCCCTGATACCTGGCAGGATTCGGACGGAAATGAGGAAAGTGGGTCTGAATCAGTCTGAATCTGTAAAGCACTGAGTGAACACGCACAAATTACAATGGGCAGTAACACAACTGCGGCAAGCAAAACAAGAAGTGAAAATGCAAAGCTTGTCATGCAAAAATTTAGTTGATGGCAGAAGAAAACAAAGCATTTTTTAAATATATAATTGCCTACAAAAACAAGTGGCAACGAACTTTTTTTTTAGGAGGGGGGACAGAAATCAACCGAAAAAATCTGAATTCCTTTAGCCAGCAGCCGATTCCCATGCCTGTTTAATTAAAGGGAGTTATTTTAATAAATGGCGGAATGCAAGGGACAATCAATTCAAGAGATGTTTCTGCTAATGATGTGACTTCACTGTTCCAAAAGACAAAGCTGGTTATGAAAAAATACACATTTTTGCTCTATAAAATTGTGTTTTTCTAGCAATAATTGTTATGACTCAGAGTGTTAAATTCTCAAGTTAGCAATCCCTAACCACACCTCCCAAACAAAAAGTTTGACAACATAACCCTGCTAAAACCCTTCCATGCATGTGCATACTCAATGCACCACCCATGCACACCACGCACTGACCAATTCAAGCTGACTCAAAAGCCAAAATAAACAGACCACCAGGGAGGTGGGTGGGTCCAAGATAGGTCATGGTAAGTATAGCTAAAAGAAACACAAATTTAGTAAAGAAATTTGCATTTTCTTGTCACAATACTGTACGGTGACCCAGAGTGCTGATGGGCACAAAAAGGCGGTGGGTGAAACAAAGGAAAAAACTTACCAGGGCGAGGAGTCGGAACACAGCGACAAGAGAGATCCCTTAAATAAAAGTTTATAAAAGGGTCATCTGTTTGCCAATAGGCTACCTGAAGAATGTCACTGAGTGTAAATGACTGAGACACCAAGAGGTAGCCCAAGTCCTTACTCACTCTCTGCATTCAAGCTGAAGACAAGGGTAGCGAGGTCTGCAGCCACACCACCCGCCATGGTTTTCATTGCAGCTTATGCTCGCCAGAAAATAGTTGAGATCCAGCATGAGATCCTGGCCTTCGAAATCTCCCAAGACTGGCCAGCCTGCAGCACGAGGAACAGTTGTTTTCTAGTGGAGCTTCCGTATAGGAAGCATACAGCCCCTGCTCTTGGCCAATGCTCAGACCAGACAATTGACAAAGGCAGGGTTGGATGGGGCAAGAAGTGTGGGTAAAGGCAAAATGGAGACCCGAGGCAAAGGGACACCAGGGTGTTGGTTCTTAGCCAGAAAATCAGGCAAGAATTCAACAGAAAAGGAACCATCCTGTTCCCTAAGCATGTCAGCAGCCAGCCCAGAGAGGGAATGGACCTTGCTGGCTTGGCAGCCAGACCCCAGCAACACTAAGAAAACAGTTGTGAGTTTTTGTTTGGAAGGTGCAGTTAGCGATCACTAACTTGAGAATTTAGCACTCTGGCTCAGGGTACAGTATTGTGACAAATGTATTTTTATCCCAAGATACTAGTGCTAGAACTAGTGGCTGTAAAGAACAAATATTTCATGACACCCTGTTTCAACTATCTGTGGTTGTAATGTTATTACCGAAACTGCTGGTTGACACAGCACCTATAAAACCAAGCCCAGATTTTCCACTACCAGCAAAAAAAAAAAAGAAAAAAGAAAAAAAAAGAAAGAAAGAAGAAACATGTACCTCCATCAGCACCATCATCAGAAAGTTGTTTACTCGACCCTCCTCCAAGACCACTGAGCACTTTATAGGTTTCTGAGTGTATGAAGTCCACCCGTCCTGCGTAGATCTTGGCACTGGCATCGAGTGTTGAACTGGCCACCTAAATCATAAGCTAAATTAAATAGACAGACTCCTACACCTTGTTTTCTTTGCACTTGAAAAAGTGATTTAATATTTCATTTGAGTTTAATTTAGAAGCACCTTTTTTTTAATTCCAAGCATTTTTAACAATGCATTGCTTTATTCACCCCTGTTGTGTTTATCATAATAATCGTTCTACCATCTGCCTGACTGCCTCAGTGGTCTGTGATGTTACAGTAGGCACGGCACGATAAAATATTGTATAATGTAGCTGCAAACACAACACCAAACAGTACAAATAGCATCACACCATGCGCACATCCAAGACTTTTCATGACAGGCACGGATTTGGCTGTCAAAGTATTTTACTAAGAATATTTCTCTTTTTGTCATGGCATGATGGTTGACAATAGATCTGCTTACTTGGTTGGCCTTACACGATCATATTAACAATAATCGCTCCTCCTATTTCCTTGCCGTCAACTGCTGATAAAATTTTTATGTCGTGAACTTATCAACTCCCTCTCAAATCTCTGTGTCCTCCAGGTCTTCTCGTCTTCCTAGCCTTCCCCTAAAAATACCAGCGTTTATATACCTAACCTTAAGGTTAAAGTTTAAATTCCCATGACCTGCACGTGGCTATGATTGGCAGTTGTACTCTGAGGAACTTCTGTCAACAGCGAATGTTATCGATTATGCTAGTGTCTGCACATGGGTGACCGAGTGCTAGGCAGCTTAAAGTAGTGTTTCTAACATTGCATGTACGTCTGCTGTGCAGTCTGTTAAGGGCATTGGAGGTCAATTCCCAAACCTGACCTACATAGAAAAGTTCTACGCTAATCTATTGTGCATCTATCCTCTTACATAACGTACATAGTAACTACAGCCTAACATGAATATTGTTGTAGGTCGAACAGTTAAGGCATCCACTTCCGAGACAGTTCACATCCCAACCCACGCATACTTTAGACTTAAAAATGTGGAATCTAGTAGCTGCCCTGCCAGTTGCCTGGCACTATAAGGAATAGTAATAAGACTGGTTGACCCGGTGTCAGTATGACTGGGTGGGACTGAAGCCTCTGCTGTGACAGCAGTCCTACTGAAGCAGTACATTAACTCTTTGACACCGTGCGATAAACCGACAGCCCGCTCCATTGGCACTACGTTTCCATCTTAAGGGACAGATTAAGTCCGTTCGAATTATGATTTTTAAAATTTCATCTGCTAATCTTTTAAGGGAAAGAACTCTTACAATCGAAAGCTGAATCATTTCTTCACGAGTTGCTTCCCTTTTTTGTGTTTTAAACTTTAAATCAAATCCGTTTCCGGCAGTAATTCGAAGGGGGTGTCCACATGTGGTCTGTCACTTGAGAAATGCTAGATTTGCTCTTCAAATTACACGCTAAAGAGGAAAATGACATTGTTTTGCAAATTTACAATGATAAAGTGAATGAAGATAAGAGTATTTGTGCCTGAAAGACCCAAGAATGTGATTACGAAGAGAAAAACGAGCGAGCACGTGTACTGAAGAGTACCGAACAGACACTGAGACTGAATGGCGAGGACTTTTTGATTTCTTCAACTTCAGTTGTGTTTCCATCAAAGGATTTACAAAATTATGGAACAAGGTCCAAGAAACACAGTAAGAAATGAGTTTTCTTTATTTATTGTAGTGAGTTAGCAATTTTAAATAATGTTTTTATTGTTTTGGGGGATTTTTTTATGAATTTTTGAAAAAAGGCTTAAAATGCCCCGGCCCCCCGGGACCTACTCTAGGTAGGATTCTCCATCATGATTGAATTAACTTGCCTCAGGCAACACTGTCTTGATATGCACCTCATTTGAGTCTGGATGTCAAGCAACAAAAGTCAAGCCAAAACCTACCATCCCCCAAACCCCCAACTTACAGTCTAATCAGAAAAATAAATCAGACGCCCTTAATGCAAAACAGCCCAGGCTTTCTCCAACTGATTTATCTGTGTATCCTCCAAAATCAGAAAGAACCGTTATCCTTAATAGTGACTAGACGACCTGGTAAAGTATGTCTATGAGTTTCTTTTATAAATGTAGGACCATCTGGAAAAATCTACCGGGTCCGAGATCTTTTTAGTACCACTTATTGTATTGTTAGAGTCATGTACAGCAGTGAAGTAATGACAGACCTATGAAAGGTTCATTTTTTTCGAAGGGAGATCACTGTGGTCAACAAGATGGCGATATTATCTACTTGTCTAGCCTCAAACTGGCTCTGAGGTCAATTGTCACTCAAGCAAAAATTTACTAAAGAAAAACAATTAAATCTCTTCCGCATGTCTCCTAGACTAGCATAGGGACAATTTCAAACTGACTACACTGTCTGAGGTCCCTGGAGACACTCTGTTGCATAATGTTGAATTCAGCCACAGACCCTGACATGTACCCATAGATGAACCAAAAATAATAATAAAGAAAATATTAAAATGAAAGGCATGTACAGTCTTCAATAATCTACTTTTTAACTACAAAACATTTACTTCTACTAATTACTCCACTAGTAAACTACTCAAGAAATCTTGTTCAGAAATGATATAATTTTAGGAGAATGGGACAAACCTGAAAATTTTCCAGCTCTTTTTTCTTCAGCAGTTCTGTCATGTAGTCAATCAGATGCAGGCCAAAGGCATTTTTTGCATTGATTTTCTGAGAGGAAAATTGACAGACAAGGATAAGGTCCCAAGAAAATCAAAAATGCAGATGGCAAACTCATATAACACCCTGCAGTTATTTCCTGTGGGAACACATGCATAAGAAAGGGATTTTATAGCCTGCATTACAACATTACTGTTAAAGCAGACAACAAGCTCTCCCAAACATCAGTGAATGACCATACTGTAAGTTCAGGCACACAAAACAAACTATCAAACATTGGTGAACGACAAAAAAAAAAATAGCATAAAGAATTCTGGAATAGTCAAAAATGGTGACACAAACATTTTCTGCTGACAGCTGAATGCAGTTACTGTAGTGTTCAGCCAGCTGAGCACTGGTCAAGCCACTCAAGGGTGTAGCTCTTCTGTTGAAAAAAAAATTAGTTTCAACAAATGAGCCCACTACTTTTCTCCATAAAAATAAGCCTCCAGTAAATAAAGAAAAAAATATTTTAGAATATACTACACAAATTTCAGAGTGAAAAGCATCCAAACATAGGTTAAGTTATCAGCAAAGAATTTGCCATTTGTCCTATTTATTTCTTACTTGCACATTTTTGAATAATGTCATTTATTTTTTACTAGAACTTAAATTATAAAAATTTGAAATGTTACTTTTAGTGTTAGGCAGCTTTAACCATAACTTTAATGCAAACTAAAATGGACTAGTAATGTATAAATATTATATATATATATATAAACATCCATTTCTGTTGTAGTTATATACTCGCCCAAAATCTGGATCCAAAATCTTTTCACTGAGTTATTTCAGCCATCCATGTATGCCTACAGACCACATGCGCCCACATACACCCACACACACACAATCATTGCCCCACCCAAACAAAATGCATTTAATTGCCTGTCTGATGGAGAACAAGGACTGGTGCCAAAATTTCTCTGTAACTCCAAAATCCTAGAGCGACGGCGATCCCTTCTTTCCTTTTCATCGTCATGAGCTTCGTTCAAAAGGGAAGCTGATGGACTTGCAGAGCTGCACAGCCCTGCCTGCCGTCGGGTTGAAGGAGAGACATACTTTGATGCTGGAAGATGTCGAACGGCAGTAGGTGTGTTTATGAGGGGAGATAGGACCCCTCTGTTTGCCATCTTGACTGAACAATGTTATGTTGGTTTTTTGTTGTTGTTAAATCTGGAATTGGACACAAGTCAACACACAAACTAGAAAGCAGTTATATCACTTGATGTTTCTCGTGTCAGCTTGCTTCTCATTTTATTCTACTTCCTAGTAAGCATAATCTATGGTTCGTCGATGTCTGTATCGTGTGCAGGTGTGACGACCTGTGGTGAATGTTTTTGTTTTAATGTTTGCAGTTCAATTTGTCACCCCTTCTTTTTGGATGGGTGGCTGGGTTTCTCGTACACAATAAGAAACCATCACGAGTGGTCAGAAATCAACGCAAACACTAAATAGTACCATTTTCAAGTAATCTCCCTAGCAACGTAGACCTAGTCACTTTCTCTTACACGAAATACACACTAGACAGACACAGTGACAGTGCACAAGAGCGAAAAACAAATTGACAGATCGACCAATGCCTTACTGTTCTTTAGCAAGTTATTATCTTTACTTCAAGAGAAAAGGAAACACAATTCTATTCGTCAAATAACATTCTTAAATACGAAATTGATAATTACCTTCTTTCGTTCTTCGATATACTGTTTCCTGGTCTAATGCCCTACATTACTCTTGTGGCTCCATTCGAACTCGCCGCCATCCGCTGATTGTGTATTCTCGCGCTTTTCGACGTGATCTCGGACCAGAGAGACTACTCTGCTAGGACTTACACGGTACACCGGAAGTAGTAACCCCGGGAGATTCAAGCTTGATGTGGTTTGAGTTGTCTGCTTGAGGCTTTACTTTCAGAGACGAGTTTTCTTAAACAGTTTGGTAACCACTATGAATACTGGTAGTCCTGTTCAAAATGATGTTCCCAAAACACCCAGCAGTCATGGTCGACAAAGAACCCCCATGTCCAGTGGAGGAAGGGTAAGCCTGCAGAGAAGTGCCGAACGTACGACGATGATAACGATTGACGATTTAGATCATTTAAATTTTTAAGCTTCTGCAGCATCCTGAGAGAACGAATAGATATAACTTTTTAAGTTAAATAATGATTTTTGCGTGTACGCACAAGTCTGAGACCTTTTAAACTATTAGTCTGCCGTGTCTGGACTCGCTACATTTGGAGTTTTGATTTAAAGAAAAAACACTTTCGTAAAGACAGAAATCATTGCCGTGAAATCTGAAATCTTGTTCTCGTGATTATTGATTACATTCTTGCAGATGAGTTCTTCATTAAAAGAACGGTTGAAAAAATGTGGGCGCTACCATCCAGCCACACCCCCATCATCAAGAATGTCAAACCCCACACTGTCAGCCAGCCAAAGACAACTTCCCAGAAAGATTCTTGTGGAAACCACCCACTTGCACGAAAATGCATTGTTATCAGATGAAGCCACAAAGGTTACTCATGAAATCAGCTCAGCAAGCGATATGAAGGAGTGTAATAAAGAATTTAAGAAGCAATCTTTCTCTAGCACTGCTACCTGTAGTAATGAACCCCAGTCTCCTTTTACAATCAAAATAGATTCAGCTAGCAATCACAGAAGTCTGGAATCACCAGTTATAACTTCTGATTGCAGTGTAGCACATTCAGACCACAAGGTCTATGAAGAATTAAATTCATATGAGTGTTTACCAGCAAGTGACTGTCAAACATCGCAGCAGCATTTTCAGTCAAATCAATCCTTGGGTAGATCAACAAAAAGTGAGACAGAATTGCAACTAGAAAAGCATCAGTTGCAAGTCGTGCTAAAAGAACGCAGAGAAACCCTCAGAAAACTGAAGATGGTCAAGACATATCGAAAAAAGGTAAGGTGAGACCTGGTTGAATCAATTTACCACAAAGTGTGCATAAAGTAAATCAAGTATTTACCACAAAGTGTGCATAAAGTAAATCAAGTATTTACCACAAAGTGTGCATAAAGTAAATCAAGTATTTACTGCATTTTATCAGTACAGGGTGTTTTTTTTTTTTTTTTGGCTGTCCTTCATGATCGTGACAATGAAAATCACCAGCTTCAAATAATGTGATGGCAGGAAATATGTCATAACTTACAGGAGACCAAGTATTTTGCATGCATTCAGATTGCTTTTTCCAGTTAGAAATTGACTGTTTTTGGCAGCATCATAGTTTAATAAGGTATTTGCTAGTAAAAACACTACTTTGAGACAGAAATGGCCTTTTGGTGGTGTCACCTATAAATGTCAGTTTGATGCCTTTCTGTGGACTCGGCATCAAAATACTCCAGTTTTATATGGCACCGAATGACTGAACTAGTACCACTGTACTGCATTTCAATTTATAACAAAGAACAAGTTGTGTTTCAGGTGACCATTGGCTTAGTCATTAATAATTGTATAATTTGCCAAATAAATGTTTATATATTTTGGTCACCAAGCAGGTGAATCTTGCCCACATCCAGGTAAATTATAGATTTCATTAGATACATAACATCAATAAGGTAGAAGACACCTGAGGTGATGCATATGCTCCCTTTTTTTTACATTTGATGTTTTGGTAACTTCTGCATACCAATATTTGTTTTTTTACCAGTTACTATATCAACATAAATGTAGCCATCTGGTTTTGCTGGAGGAGCATATTATAAATCTTGTTGTTTTGTCCCCAGAACAATCTCACAGAGCTACAGGTGTTAATTGACAAGTGGCGGTCAGCTTGCCAGCAAGCTGTCCTTGACCTTCATCGTCTTGTACCAGATCCTCGACCTTCACTTTCCCAGCTTGTTCAGCAGCTTGGCGTTGATGGCAAACTTGTTGGTTTCGATGAAGTGGAGGAGTGCTTCATCTAAACAGTAAACCTTATGGTTTCCTGCTGTGATTAAAAAAATTTACAATAACCCCTAAATATATCTTTTGAACTTTCATTACAGCAAAACAGATTATGTGCCATTACATATTAGTGATGCATTTGCAATGCTCAGATTCACAGGGAAAGATGTACAGCATTAGCAAGTTTGTTCATGATTCTTCATAGCTGTATTGTTTTGTTTAGTACGAACTTATCCGAGGTAATGCAATAAAAATGTTGACCTGCTTTTCTGTGCAAGTGTCTTTTAATACTGCATCAAGGTCCGAGATTCTTACTTTCTGTACTTTCCTAATTGGACTCCAAAAAAAATCTGTATTTTGTGCCTTGATGGAAGAGTGCCTGAATGCTCACAAGCTGCAGTCACCTTTTTCTTTTTGTTTTAGAAACTCAGTGTAATCACTACAGCCATTAGAAGGTATAGTATGGCTGCCTCACAGTATATTGGTTTTGGGGATTCTTAAATTGGTTAAATGTTAAAAGCACAGTTTTAACACTTTATTAGGCAAAAGACATGATCATATAAAATGGTGAAATAAATATCTGCCTTGTAAAATATGCCGAGAAGGGAAAAGAATAGTTCAATAATGTGGATAGTTCATGCAGACTAATTCAATGTACAAACTGGTCGAGATGCATGCTGGGTTCAATGGGTAAATCTGAACTATGTTGATGCCTCCTACTCTTTCTTTTCTTGCTGCAAAAGGTAGGGCCACAGAACATATTAGGTTCTTTTCCAAACAAAAACTAGGATGGCACCAACATGAAAATTCAAAAACTGAGGAAATCTACAAATAACACCTTGTCATTTCTTGTCCACTGATCAGAAGCACTGGCAAGAATGTTGCCTGTTCCCCCCACCCACCCAACCATACAAGTTTATGACAAATGGCTGGTAAAACTGTCATCTTTGATCTCTAGACTGCCAAGGTGAGTAGAAAGACCCAAAGAGTCATCCATGGCAGTGAGACTGAATGAGCCAGAAACACTGCCAACACATGCTGGAAAGTCAACGTCATCTAATGATGGCAAAGGCACAGCCTCAAGTTCGAGGTCTTGTTCATGCAGCTGGACATGAGGAAAATCAGCATCTGAAAGAAAAGACATTCAAAGGGTTTATGAAAGTAATGGGAATTGTTGCATGCTTCAGAATATGTATAAAATAAATTTGAGGTAACTGAAATGTTACTGGAATGTAGCAAAGAGGCAGGACAGAGTCACTTCTCAAGAAGAACAAGAACACTGAGCTAAGCTATGATTAAGACAACGAAAGTCAATGTGTTGGGGCACTAAGCCTTCTTTAGCATGGACACAGCACAAGGAACACATGCACTTATACAACAAAAAGGGAAGAGAAAAAGAACAGGAATTAGAGAAAAGATGCGTAATAAACCAAGGAACTACCAGCTTCCTTGCTGGTAAGAAGGCGAAGAATGCATGAAAATGTTGCTTCTAAATACTTAACATATCATTGTTGACTGCGAAGATAGATCATTGCAGACTCAGTAAAGATGACTAAAACCATCCACCCCTTTGTGTCAACACACCTGCTTCACCAAAAAAAGGTCTTGGAAGGTGTCAAGATGGAAGCAAACTAATGTGATGGTCCTGTGCATCATCAACATCACTAACGCTTGAACAAACGTACTCAGATTACACAATTCTACATCAGACCACTGGAGCTGCTTTCAGATTCACTGATACTCCAACACCTATAATTACTCCTGTACACAAAAAAAGCGAATGTACTGATTTTGTTTTGGGCTCTGAAAACAAAACTTGCCATTTTCAAAAGGAAGAGGGATGTTATCCAGCTCATTCATTATCTCTTGATGTTTAGATGTCTCTTCATCTTCACTCTCTGGCTGTGCACCAAAGAGACATGGTGGCCGCCAGTTCAAAACTCTAGTGAAATATGTGCTTAATCTTTCCTTTTTTGGCCATATGCTTTCATCCTCACTATCTGAAAAGCAGAACAAATAGTATATTAATATAAAAAAAAATAATAAAAGAAAGGCTTAAACCTGACAAAACACCACTTTTTGTTACTGGTTAAAGCCTTCACTTCTAGATCAGAAACAGTAGAAATGATTTTCCCATTTAAGCAAAAGAACCCACTTATATGTGCTCTTAAAATATAAACTGACCAGATTTAATAAAATATCTTTTTTTTCAACATATAGAAAGCTATCTAAATTTCATGATTATTACTTACGAGAAGAGCTGATGGAGAAGCATATTCTCAAATAATGAGAAAAGAAACAGGTGACTGCGGCTTGGGGTAATTAAAGTGACAACAAAGAGAACTTCGCCAAGCAAGACTTAGACAAGAAGTCCATGTTTTGGGGCATGGCTCCTTCTTCAGGACGTTACAAACTTAACAGATACCAAATAAAAAAAATCACTTCTGAACTATAGAATAGAGTTCTAGAACTAAAATACATCATCATTATAGGGTAGATTTGTATATCTGATTTTTAAAAAATACATAGTGGAGAAAAATTAATGCTGTATGATTATATCATAAGTGATTATATGTAGAGTAGGGATATGATTTATTAATGAGCAAAAATAATTTTCATGATGGTGTAGGCTTTCCTTCTAATTTAAATTCACAAATGGAAATTTTATTATAAAATTTTTGTGAACTGACAATATATACTTGAACTTACAACTTTATTGAACTGACAAGTTATACTTGAACTGAACGGAAAAATGTAATATGTTCAAGAGACAATAAATGGGCGTGCTACAAACAAAAGTCTAAATTCATACTGATACGTTCAGAGGCAGTGATTTTATATAAATAATTATAAATCCAATCCCATCCAATACATAGATTTGTAACGCAAGAACACATTGTCATTAAGATGCCCACTTCATGTGGACAAGACAAAAAGACACATAAGTTCTCATCGGACATATCTATATAACTTGATACGTAGATTTAGTAGTCTTTTCAAACTTTTGTCTCAGCTTTCTAAAAAGTAAAAAGAAAGAGTGGACCATGAATTTTTGTCAAAACATTGATGGTTTTAGGACATAAATATGCTGCAGCACTGGGTTCATATGCTAATTAGACCATAAAAATCTACTTATTTTACCGTGTGTAGCTGTACGTTTTAAGAGAAGCCTGCATCATCATGAAAAGTATACAACTGATCAGAAGTAAAAAAGTGGTTGTCTGTTGAGTCTTACTAATTAATAAATCATCTAGTATGTATAATCAAACAACACTGCTCCCTGTACTGTGTATTTTTCAAATCGATGAAATGTCCCAGTCTACCTTATTATGCCGAGTATTTTATTCTAGAACTTTATTCTAGGTCCATCTTCCATAGGTTAATAGTATTTCACACCAACTCGGCTATGAGGAAGAAAATATCAACAGAACTTTGCTGTTACAGCTGTCACAAGAGCAACCCATAACTCGTTATAAGTTCACGCGACTCCATCTGGCAGCTGGGTCAAGGACAAGAACCTCACACTAACCTGGAAGAAGTAATAGTACTACTACGACGAGAAGTTTTAGTTATATCATCGTCTCTTACGATACTTTTCCACCCATCTGTGACTGAAGGACGATCTGTTTCCCAACCTGTTGGTCAGTGGTGCGTTCATCTCTCCCTCTGTGTGTGTTCGTTGTTTTCACTAGCGTGTCTGTGTCCATCGTCCGCACGAAGTGTGCATGAAATGTGTTCTCGCGCGTTAAAAATCCACATTTTATTTGTTTATTTTTTTTTATATAAGGGATCGAAAAAGGTTAGAAACAAAGAGTTTAGAATTTCCCACTCGATTGTCATGATAAATGTGAAAACTTTCAACAGGCATACCATCCTTTGGCGGCACAGGAGGTGGCATATACTCAATGTCTGGCAAATCATCATAGTTGATTGTAGCTGAATAGCCAATAGACTGACTTAGTGCAGATTTTTCTCCCTTTTGTTGTGCCCTATCAACTTTGTTCTCCTTCTGTAAAAAAAAAAAAAAAAAAAAAAAAGTCACAGGATAATGAAACACTATGCTTTATGCCAACTGGAACACAAAAAATGACTCATAAATCAAGCCCACTCGTTTACTTGCATTCCTGTTTATTCTAATCTTGGGATCCTTATTATATTTGTCACATTTCAGCTCCAACAGATGAACTCTTTAGGTCTCTTATTAGTATTACTACCTTAAACAGTTAAAGCTCTATGTAAATTCACAAATAACCATATTCTCCTGAGTAAATTTTGGGAAAAAAATATCTACAGTCTTATTGTATATAGTAACTTTCCATTGAATGAGCACCACACTTAGATGATGCTTCTGCACTCCAATACAAAGCATCATACCTCTAAATCCTGAGAGTGCCTCTTTTTTAACTTTGTGTCCTTAATGCTGGTAAACTGCTGAACTGACTTCATTGTTTTGCTTGTGACGGAGGAAGATTTTGGTCCTGCACCTGCAGATGGCTTGGTGCTCTCTGCTAGAAAATTTTTACCATTGGCCTTTAAGTCTGAGCTAGGTGCTTGCAGTTTACCAGCCACTCTGTCCACCTGATTCACCGAGCCTAAAGCCCGCCTTGGTGTCTTCAGATGCTGCATACCTGTTGCCTGGAATGTTTTGGTACCTACAAAAAAAGTCCAATTTTACAATAAAACAAAATTATCTTGAACATTAACACTAAATCAAGTCTCTACATGTTGCTATACCATTTTGAGATGACACCCAGGCTCTGGATCTTGTTTGGTAAACATTTAAGATTTGTGATGATCTTTTCACAGATACAGCACCCTGCATTCATGGCAGCCTTTTCCCCCTTAGGCCTCTAAGATCCCCATGTAAAAAAAAGATGTGACAAAACTAAATCAAAGAAAAATTCACATCTCCCCTTAATTTTTGGCCATCTTTATAAGGATATCATTACTTTTCAAAAAACATTTTGTCACGTACCTACATTAAAATTATTATTGTTGTTGTATTACACATTTAAGATAATCACAATGACAATGAGTTACAAAATGCCACAAGCACTGGCCTTTCTTTTAATGACTCACTTTGCACATTGCCAATCATTTTTGGACCCAGCGACAACGATGAGGAATTTTCCTTATCAGTGTGAATCTGGAACTGCAGCGATGCCATCTCGGCCTCTGTGGGAAAAAAATTCATTAATTCAGTTGGTAACAAAACTTTAGTTTTACTCATGTAAAAATTAAAATGGCCATTACTGATAAAGCTAATACATGATTCATAGCATCCGAATAATACATATGGTCCATCCTAACTGTCACCTTATATCAGAATCGATGGCAAATATTTATTGCAGATGTATATTTGCGTATTTTTCGAACTAGCCCAGCTCTTTCCGATAGTGTTCTGTTACTCCAGAGTTCGCAAGAGCGTTTGTAGATCCCGCTTCCGGACGATCGGCCAATCAACAAGAAAGGTTTCAAACCTGGCGTATACTTTATTTGTTGCATTACATTTTGCGCAGAGCAAAAACCAAGAATAGAATTATCAGAGAATTTAAATAGAATTTTGATCAATTAATACCCTTTTCTTACTTTTTTATACGAGACTAAACGTGTCATACTCTTGAAGGGTGGTAACTCTTAAGCTAGCGTCAAAATGGCTAACGAGGTGGATATCCGGTATCGTATTCAGCAACAAATGGCTGATCCCTACTTCGATACAGTAGAAAAAGGTAACCAGATGATAGTTTTTCACGTTTTCTACGTTAAACGTGTCTCTCTGACGCTATTTTATAGTGCCTAAGATAAAGTGTAAGGAAATAGCAATGTAATATGCACGCAGAGAAACGGTATAATATAATAATGCAATGATGCATGAATTTAAGTCTATTTTATGCATTTTCTCTCTAGTAAATTTTACTTCATTGAGTTAATCATGCCAGTAACAATGTGTGTAACAATGATCTGCTTTTTTAATAAACCATACTGAAGGCAAATGTCATAAATTAATAATTTTTAAACTTTAAATACGAAAGAAGACACATGTTGATGTTCATGGTTTACTTTCGCTTTTTGATACGTTTTGTTTCAGAGAAGGAAGAAGATGGAAAAAGCTCCAAGAATAAACCTGCCAACCAGAAAATTCATAAAAATCGTTACTCGGCCTTCTCACTGCAGAATATTATGTGGCTAATTGCATCAATAGCAGTTTTTCATTTTACAGACTTTTACCTTGTAGTTCTTTATGATCCCAGAATTGACAGGTGAGATAGTTTTGGTTGTAGAATTTGATAAACCTCATCAGCAAAATATCCCGAATATGACGTTCCTAAAGCTTTACCTGTGGACTATACCCAAGATTGAGAAGGGTGAAGCGGAGAGAAGTAGAAAGCCCAGCATCCTCTGTTTATCTATCCCTCTCCTTTTTACCTGTATCTTCACTTTCCTTTAGTAACTCCCTCCCTCTGTAACTAACCTCTGCCAACAACCCCCCTCGCCTCCCCTGCTACCCACTATGTGATTGGCCATGACCGCAGAGGCTGGTCGCGATGTGATTGGCTGTACACATGAGTTCCCTTTCTGGCCACTTTTTAATGTGAGTCTACCCTGTCCCAGCAGTTTTACCCCACGCCGGACTTTCTGCTTCTCTCCACTTCACCCAGCTTAATGCCTGTTTTTTGTCTTTGCCTTAATCTGCTTCTGCATTTATTTGTCTTTGTCTCTATCTGTTTGTGTTTGTGTTGTCCTGACCAAGGGGTAATGCCCCGAAACTTGCCTGTCTGTGTGCTCTATCATTTAATTAACCTTGTCTTTGTTCCATTTTTGTGAACTTTGTCTGTAGTCTTGAAAATGTGTTAGCAAGAGAGACTGTTGCCAAAAACAAAAAGCCAGAAAAAAAACCTGGGCTAGTGGAAATTTCAGTGAGCTAATGAATTTCAACAAGTTACTAGCCTAGAGTTAGTGTCAATTTTGGAACTTCCCCATCACTGGTTTAGGTAGTACTTTGTGGGGGGGATGGGGGTATGAACAAGAGGGAGGGAGATTCCACATGACAAGATAAAAGGTTTCAATCATCTTGCAAATGTGTAACTGTGTATACCTGTGCTTTCATGTTCCTAGCTTACTCTTTATCTCTAGATAGATTTTCTAGCTTTCTAGCTCTGGTTTCTAACCCTACTTTGAGATTTAGGAATATGCTTTTGGGGATTTTTTTCCCCTTACTATGCATATGTATCAGTTTAGTAGACAGTTTTTGGCTCAGAATTCCTGTTAGTCATTAGAGTGGGTCAGCCATGAAAGGATCAGTTAGTTAGGAAGTCACTTATTGAGAACTTTAAGGCCTAGCCTATTTAGACAGTTCATAATCTTTCAAGGGACTAGCTAGTAGATGGAACTTCTGGCAGCCTTTGTGAATTTTTATCAGGAAAATATTGACATCAGCCCTTTTTCCAATCACTATACAAATCATCTTGGGTATTCTAATGGCATTTTATTTTCAACAGGTATCATGACACCATAACAGGCTGTTATTACTGATTTTAGGACACAACTTATCTGATGGAAAGTGCACTCATAAACAAAGTGGGCTGTCCAGGGAAGAAAAAAGCACTCCTGACAGACGTATCACTCTGAGCGGCCTGCCCTAGTGACAGTCCATTTCTAATTACATGTACCCATTTGTGCAGACAATCTTGTGTGCTTGAGGAATGATAAAGATAAGCTTTTAGCAAGTGAAAGTCTTGGTGATAGTGTATAATTTATCCACAAAGACAGTAAACTCTGCTGAATTATTAATATGCCAGCATGTCTATAGTTCTTTGTCTAGACTTATAGTGCTTTGTCTGCCAAATTTGGAGTTCTTTTGACAACTTAATTCTTCTTATCTTACCCCACAACACACTATATATACAGGCTAGCTTGCATGGGCGCACACACACGCACACATTCTCTCTCTCATATGTATGCATGCACATGTGCACACACATACACAAATTGGACTACCCTGTCTGCTTCATGCTTGTACTAACAGAATTAAGGTCGGGATATTCTAAGATCGGCGTAGGGTGTGATGTTCAGATTTTTCTAATTTGCCCTTTCATGCAAGCAGCCATAAGTTTTACTTGCTCAAAGATGCCCTGTAATTCCCAACAAAATGATCTACTTTGAAAAATATATGTGAAAGTTTTTACTTGCAAAGTCAGACAATATGTCAGTAATTTTACTTGCCCATCAACTAAATGTTCTTTCTTCTAACAAGCAGGCCATGCAGGGGTTTGAGTTCCCACCTCTTCTCCATCCCAACTTCCGCCCCTTTCTGCCCCTAGCCATTGGCACCACCTTCCCACATGATGCCCAAAAAAGAGAAAGCCTCAGCGCGACTCGTTGAACGGCCTCTCAACCCCCTACTCCAGTTGTGCAGAGAAGCAATTCCCCAAAGTTCCCAAAGTGCGGAGAACTTTGCACCAGAAAGACACAGCGCTTACTGGTTCCTCCTGAAACTCAGTCACTGTGCACGACTGCAGGATTGCACTTCGCTCGGTCGACTTCTTTTTCAAACGCTTTACTCGAGAGGCTGGTGGACTGTGTTGTGCTGGCTTCTGGTTTCGGTAGATGCGGGCTGCGTCTTAAATTTTATAATGCACCGACGTGGTCATGCCCAGTGCCTGTGGTCGCACGCTGTCGGGGTTGGCTGACGCAGGATGTGGTCGGCTTGTTGTAACCTTTGACCCCCGAGACACGCCGCTTGACGCCAGGGCCCCTTTATGTAGCGTGAGTGACGCAAGGGAGTAGCGCCACGGCTCGTTGGGTGGACATCACGGCCTAGCGTTACTCGGGCTCCTCGCGTTTGTCGCACTGGCCTCTGGCTCGGGCACAGCTCTCGGCTTGCCTAGTCGCGCCCACCTTCCTCACCCTCAGAGACATTCTCGTCACTTCCGCTTCTGTCTGGGCCACGTAATTTTTGAAAGAGCCGCTTGAGGGTAGAAATGATTTCACTATTGCATTGGAGTTTGCGGAATTTTAAGAACCCCTGTAACATCTGAAAAGAAAACCGAAGACGGGTACGGGTTGTTGTTGCTGGTGGTGGTGGTGGCGGGGGCGCTTTTTATAGGAAGACCAGGTGATCAGTAATAGTCATGGAAGGTGGGGGGGGGGTGCGGCCAATGAGCTGCAGTAAAATTAAGCATTACACTTAAACGTGTAACAATACACTGAATTTATGTAGAAGTGTGTTAACACAGTACAGTAGCATTGCCCCCTCCACCAAGAACGTGACCTTCACCAAAGAGCTCACGAGGCAAGACGGTCCGCGACGCGTAGGCAGTGAGCACCCTGTCTTGCCGGCTGCCTCAGAGGAGGCAGAAACAAAAACCATGTGTCCTTGGCGAAGACCTTGGTTGCCCGTCGAAATAATTTACCCCCACACCACCCCGCTGGGCGACCACCGATTTCCATTTGCTCTAATTATTCTGGCCTTGCGGTGCACTGGCTTGCTGAAATACAGTTGGCCCGTCCGACAGAGCGTCGGGTAGCGCGAGGAGCTCCATGAATATGCTGACCACCGTTACCGTCGCTGCCGTTAGTCCTACGGGGAGGGGAGGGGAGGTGGAGGGAGGAACGGTGACGAAACGCAGCGAGCAGCAGCGGCGATGAAAAACGAGCTTGGCAGAAGCGCGAGTCCACAGTTTGTTAAACGAGATTTCTGTATCTTTAAGGATGTTCTTGTGGACGGACACGCATACAAGCGGACATACGAGCGCATGAGAGAGAGAGAGAGAGGTGGGGTAGGGAGAACCATCAGGGAGGGGCGACCAAACAAAGGGAGACGGTGGGTGGGCTAGAAGGTACTTGTTTGTGAGTGTTCGCCGAGACCTCGAAAACAGTGTCGAACCAAGTACTGCCTGCAAGCTGATATCGCGTTAAGCGCGGGCTCATAAACTTCAGCGTGCTGCTTCAGGAGTCAGCCAGGTACGAGGCTCATAAATTTTGCTGCAGTCGTGGTTCATAGCAGGGGCCTAGAGTTGCGCACTAGAGGGCTAGGGTATGGGTGTCGCGGGTTCGAGTCTATTCAGCCACCGCCTGCATATTAACCTGCCACTCTACACTTGCCATGTCGTGGTTCTTTCAGTGAATAGTTAGTACAATAATAGATCCTGTTTACCCTTCCGCCATAGTGCGAAATCACCGCAGGATGGAAGCACTCTCCCTCTAAAATTACCTACCTAGCAGTACCTGTCTCTGCCCATCTACCTCCAGTGCTGAGTCAAAATTGTCACCGCCCGCCTGATAATCGGTCGCACAAGGGTGTGTGGTCAGTTAACCTGTAAATACTCCGTTTGCTCACCTAACGAGCCATTGTACGCGCTCTCTCACACCCCCTTGCCGGCTCGTACACAACCAGTCTAAGTCGTTTACGTCACTCGCCCGAACGTGCTTGCTCATTCACGCGTCCTTGTGGGTTCCGTAGTGAAGGTTAGATGGCTGTTCTCCGCATTAGCGCTGTCATGTGATGCGGACAACGACGCGCGTGCACGGAAGGGGTTGGTATGGTTACAGAGCTCTAGACACTTTGTGGTTTGATGCGGTAGAATGGTATCCTGGCCCCGCTGATCCTGTTCTGCTTTACGAACATGAATGTCTGCGGACAACAGTGGGAGGGTCCTCGACTTGTCTTGCAGCTGGCTGGTTCCGCTCGAGCTCTCAAAGTGTCGGAGCTGATGGGGCTTCTGTCCGGGTTGTCAAGCTGCTGAAACTGCATTAAGAATTGAGGTCCAATTCCTGGTTCACACAAATATATATATATATGTGTGTATTTATACATATACAGTCGGGGGGAAGAGGGTCAGCATAGTGTCATAATTGTTGTCAAAATCAAAATCATTTCAAGGTGTTTAGATACGTGCGTACAGTTTTCGAGCTGCAATTCAAAACTTCACTTTTCCTCGAAATGAAATCCTCCTCACCCCCCTCCCAAAAAAACCCCAGAAAAGTATCTTTTTAAAAGTTTTACTGCGTCTGATGCAGTTCGACCGGGGTTGGGAGAATGCCCTCCTCCGCCGGCGGAAGGGAAGGAAGGGAATACAGTTTTCATAAAACTTCGAGAAAACATTTTTTAGCTCAGAAAAGGACTTTAGCTTCTTTTTCCTTTGGCAGACTGTGGTTCAACGTGGGGGCAGGCATGATTGCATTCACACTGGCCATCGCCGCCTTCCTGATCGTTTGGCTGTCCATGGTGAAAAAAGTCAGTTCTGACGACTGGGAAAAAAAGCACCCAACGGCCATACCTGTTGCCACTGCCACCTTCATTGTCGGATCCATTTGGTCAGTAGCCTAACGTACGCGAGCGTTTGTGGTGCGTTGTGTGTGCGCGTGCGTGCAAGTACGTTCGATATGGATTACTTTCTAAGATTGGGCGTCTTATAAATACTGTTATCATCATCATCATCATCATCATCATCATCATCATCAATATCGGTTCAGTGTGCAAGCTCTTTTTGTATTGCCCTATTCCGCCTCTGTCTCACGGCTCTAACAGAAGAAAAAGATCTTCACTCTCTATATATATATGTGAATACTTATATATTAATATAATAACTGAACATGTAAATGTTGATGGGTATTTGCATATATTAGCATACAAACCTTAACGCTGAAGACCTCGAAACAGTTTGACCTGGTTGGGCGACCTATGGTCTGTTGTTAAGCTGCTCCCTCCCCATCCTCCTACTCGTTTCTGTCACCTGTTCTCTCTCTCTCTCTCCGACCCTCTTCTGGCTTATCACCACCCCACCCATTCCTGACATTTGTTGGCATTCACTTGGTTGTGATGTTATTACTCGGTGCTGTTTCTGCATGTCTGTGAAAGCTATCTGCCTTTATGAAAGGTTACACATATACAGATTCGATCGGCCGCCCTGCGGATCCTGTTCTTGTCTGTAATCGTGTGGTGTCGAGCCGGTTTTGCTTGAAGAGGAACGTTTACCTGAGAAAGAAAAATATGCCCGGTAGAGAACTGCAGAATCTTTTAGCGATAAGTGCGCTCATGATGGCCGGCTTTCACTCACCCAGTCAGACCTGGCTTGCATCTGGAAATGATTCCACGTCTTCTGTACGTACTCCTCCTGTTTTGTAATAGCCCAGACTGCTGTAGTTTTGATGAAGTTCACCCACCCACGCAAACTCATCTCCCTCTCTCCTCTCTGTGTCTCGAATGCCCCGAACTCTCCCATTTTTCCAGGGTTCTCCCCTCCGTCGCTTCTGGTATCTAGTTCTTTCTAAAACAGGCTCCGTGGAGCGGCGCAAGAATTAAACTGCAAGAAATAGATGATTATATTGATAGGCTTATGTTGCTTGTTCGTTATTTTTTGTAAAGTGTAAAACGCTTTGACTGTAAATACAGAAAAGCATTGCAGAAAAACAGATCATGGCTTGATCTGCGTCCATTACCTTGGTCAGTCTTACATGCTTATGAAACCCAGTCGCGCGAGGTTTCTGATCATATTTCTGTCTGGAAATTGATGGCCGCCAACAGAGCCGCTTAAGTGACCGATGAGCTCTGTTGAGCTGCCTGTGCCTGTGGTCTTTGAGCTGTCACGCCCAGAAGAGGTCTGATCAAACAAATCCATGAAGGATTCTGCCAAGGGGTTTTTTTTGTTGACATGTTTGCTCTGCACAGATCGTGGGTCTGCACCATTCATATATCAATGTGAGTGCCTCCGGCACGCATATTGCAGATGGATGTCTGTTAGTATTTGTAGACATGCCCCGCGGACAGGGCTTGCGTTGCTATGGTAACGAAATCTAACCAGCCCTAATTAGAGGAGTCTGTTCCCATGCATAAGCGTTAGTGAAGATGAGTACGTGTTGTATTGGGGGGGGGGGGGAGAATTTCTGTTCAAGACATAAGACGCGCGCTATCAGATGAGCAATGTTTGTTTTAAATATGCTAACTCATTTCATCAAGTTGCATTTGATAATGGGCTTTATTTTTTCGTGCTCTTGCAAGAGTGCGAACACGTGTGTTTATGCACTTATAGGCAATTATTATTTAGTTTTATAGTTTTATTTTGAACCATTCAGTATCTCCCGATCGGGGAAAGACTGAAGTGTACTTCAGCGTCAGCACATTTGGGAACTGCAGCCTGAACAATTTTCCCGTTGGCATTCTGCTCGCGGTGAGCCTTGGCAACAGCTTTTCAAGGGTTATATTCGATTAACTGAATCTTTAAAGGCGTACTGAAGCCTCAGAAGTTCTTTAAAAAAACGGACAAGCGCCTATGTTTGATACCAGGTTTATCTGACAGCCCAGCCAAAAAGCTCAGTTTGAGATCAGGTTTTCTAATTAGCTGCTGCGTATTGACACCCTTTCATAGTATAAAATGCGAAGGATCTGTTTTTATGTGGGGCTAGACGTACCCAGAACTTTGTCCGACGGTTAACCAGAAGCAGGTAGCAGAAGATCCCGCAGTGCTTTAGATATAAAATAGATCACCGGATCTATTTTACTCGCGGATTCCGAGTGCAGCACGACCCGTCCGCCTGCATTTATTTAATGAAGGAAGCGGCTTCGTATCTGCGCCATGGCTTTAAGGGAGAATTGATTGTCGCATCCTGAATATCGGGATCGCTGTAGAAGCTATAATCTAGTAAAGTTTCGGGCTCTTCACGAGGTCTTCGATACCACGTAAGGATTCATGTTAACATCCGAAACGGCAACTGCAGAAAAACGTCCGGACTGCTTACAACGTAGTTTTTCCTTTCTTTATTTCATAAACGCTATACTATATATATATAGTACTTATGGTAAATAAAAATGCTGTTTATTTTAAATGTTGCGAGATTCCAGCTTTTGCCAAGAACGATTTTAAAAGAGTTTAAGGTTGCTTGGCGTCGTGGCTATTTAGATATTTTTATGTTTGTGTGCAAATAGTTGCGTGCTTGTGTTTCGACGTGGGCAGTTTTAAGAGAGAGTTTCACTGTGCAGGCGCCAAATCTTATAGTGACATTAATGTGGCACATTAGCAAACGCTTCTTGCAGCGCCCAAAGACGTGCTACTCAGTGTAATGCAGTATTGAGAGAAATCCATTTCCTAGGGAGTTTGCTAGCAAACGAAAGAACGCATGGCTGGTCCATTTCTGTAGTGCTGGCAGATGATACTTGGACTGAAAGCTATCCCGAAAATCATCCAATAGTTTAAGATAAAGCAGTCTTGCAGATTCATGCCCTTTGTCGATTTGCTTCGCGATGGACCTTTTTTTTTAACTAACGAGAAACAAAATGCAGTGGTCGGTCAGTAGAAATATTTTAGCGTGTTTTTAGGGTAGTGGGAGGGGTAGCGTGAAAAAGTTTTACAAACCTCACAAGCGTGGGATCAGCACCTCTGGCCGGAAGTGTTCATTTACCCTGCCTAAATGACACGTGTTTATATGGGTTGGCTTCTTTGAGTTTGATACATTATTAGTATGTATGGGTTTGTTTGAAAGCAGAATAAAATATGCCCGCTTCTGCTGAAACCCAGATAAACCTGAAGCGGTTAAAGGTGTGAAAGGAACTTTCAGATCTCGAAGGATTTATTATTATAGATTGGCCGGTTCGTGCTTAGGAGCTGCATGAAGCCTCTACAAGACTTACGGACAAGAGGTGTCGTTAGAAACAGACTGCGGGTCAGGTTTCGGAGAATATTAGAGAGCGGGATGGAGAGATGCGTCAAAGATCGCTGATAATGACGATATATTGCCGGCTGTGGAAGTCTTGCCGCGTCCAAGACAACGTAGCCGCTTCCTCTTCAGTTCAGACTAACGGGCGTATCCCGCTTCCGGCCGGAGATAATGGGGGAGAATAAAGCCGCGACAGACCCTTTGTTGGGGGAACTTTGAGAGATTGCG
>SMGT01003379.1:121518-168639 GCA_004794575.1 Lanistes nyassanus
AACGTGACTTCCGAAAAAGTTTTACAAACCTCACAAGCGTGGGATCAGCACCTCTGGCCGGAAGTGTTCATTTACCCTGCCTAAATGACACGTGTTTATACGGGTTGGCTTCTTTGAGTTTGATACATTATTAGTATGTATGGGTTTGTTTGAAAGCAGAATAAAATATGCCCGTTTCTGCTGAAACCCAGATAAAACTGAAGCGGTTAAAGGTGTGAAAGGAACTTTCAGATCTCGAAGGATTTATTATCATAGATTGCCCGGTTCGTGCTTAGGAGCTGCATGAAGCCTCTACAAGACTTACGGACAAGAGGTGTCGTTAGAAACAGACTGCGGGTCAGGTTTCTGAGAATATTAGAGAGCGGGATGGAGAGATGCGTCAAAGATCGCTGATAATGACGATATATTGCCGGCTGTGGAAGTCTCGCCGCGTCCAAGACAACGCAGCCGCTTCCTCTTCAGTTCAGACTAACGGGCGTATCCCGCTTCCGGCCGGAGATAATGGGGGAGAATAAAGCCGCGACAGACCCTTTGTTGGGGGAACTTTGAGAGATTGCGCTTGTTAGGCGCTTCTTTGCTTGAGTGGGGCATGGAGGGGGGGCGCTATCACAGGAGCCGTGCGGCGTGCACAAATCGTGCTCAATGTTCAGACAAAGTTAAAACCATGCAGTTAATTTTAGGCTCGTTTCCTGCCCCCAGCCACGCTCTCCCGTCACCCAGGTGCATTCATACAGCGGTGCTTTCTGTTCTTTCATTCGCCATAACTCTGGCTGCATTCTCTTTTCTCCACACACACACACCAACTTTAACAACAGCAGCAACATCTAAGTTAAAGACTGAAGAACACCGACAGCGTTTAAGTAAGGCTCGTCCACGCTATAACGCAGGGTTGGATGAGAATGGCATTTCAAGGTTTTGTAGTGGTGGCCGTGGTGCGTGGCGCTTGGAAGACGGGGGTATTCCCCCATTTCTTGCTAATTCTGTTGAAGTGGTAAGATTTTTTTTTCAAGAATCAACTCTGTCATTACTGTTCGTCCGATGTCTGTCTGTCTTTGTAACTCTTAAATAAATTTGGTTTGAAGTTGGAGAGTAAACATATAGTATCCTGTTTCCAGTTTCCTGTTTGTTTGTTTGCTCGCTTGTTGACCGCGTTTCTCTCTTCTTGGTTTTGTGGGGTTTGCATGCAGTTATTTAATCCTTTCAAGAAAATGATATCGAACTTGTTACAGCTATAAGTGTGCGTATTTTACCGGTGATGGGTACTTGTCACAGACCGAGGGATGGGGTAGTGCTGAACGTGGCTGGCCAACCACGCATCTCTGGTTACGGCAGCCGCTCCAAGTGCTCGTCACAGCCCTCGTGCAGAGGAGGAAATCGAGGGTTGGTGGGGGGGGGGGGTCAACTCTGATTTGCCACGTTTGCCTTAAAACAGGGAAAAAATATCCTTCGCCGTATGCCTGTCTGTCCCACCCCTCTCCCCATTTATCGTCTTTTCCTCTCTCTCTCTCTCTGTGCCCGTTTGCTGCCCGCTAATGAGCATAAGGCGACTTTTGAAGCCCCCTTCTCTACGGATGGCCGTTCCAATCATTGTCCAGAAAATACTGGTGCAGTCGATACGACCATTGCCCGTCTCTGACCAGCTGAAGATGCTGAAGCACAAATCTGTCTTGATGACGATGTGCAGAAGGTCGCCGGACTCTGGTTGGTTGTGTTAGAGGGACAGTTCTTCCCCCTGACTGAGCACTATGGCGCGTTTTATTACTAAATTGAAAAATCCACCAAAGTAACAGCTGCAGTGAGACAGCGCAGAGACGGGGTTTTATGCTCGGAGAATGGCCACGGATACAATCCGCACAATGTTTAACTCTAGGAAATAATCCTGTGTACGGCTGGCCCCGTGTGCAAGTAAACTGTACAGACTTTGTACCCGAATAGCGGGTTTATTTTTCTCTCTGAAAACGCTGTTTCGGCGGACTTGAAATAAGCTATTCGCTCCTGGGACGACCGAATAACTTAAATATTACTGAATAACGAGCGGAAAATAGGCTATTCGCTTTTTATGCATGGGAAATTCAAGGAACATTGTCTAGAATATCCGCCATGACAGGAATAAGTCAGCTATTCGGTTGTCTTGTATACGGGCCTGAATTCAAACCCGCAACCTTTGAAACCTGACTTTGTGCGCAACGGAGTCCAGCACTGACCTTGACGGATTTCATCTTGCGCTAGATCTCGCGGCGCTTTAAATTCTCCCACCTTGGGGTTCAGTACTGGTTATCGCTAATAAGAGAATATTGGATGATAAAGTTCACTAGTCCTTCCCAGGACACAATCAAACTGAGTGCAAGAAGCAAAGCGAGAGCCATTTTGTCTCAAGAACCGGAACCTTGGGGAATCCTTTCTGAGCTCGTGCCAGACAGCTACTGACCTTTGGGCACTGGGAGGAAAAGCGGGCGTTTATATTTTACTGGATGTTGAGGGCGCCTTCCGTCCCTCCTTTGTTTTCTGTTTCCCTTCTCCCTTTCCTGTCCTCTTCTCCCACCTCACTTTCTTAGTCTTTGTCTCTCTCCTTCCCCTCTGACTTTTTTCTTCTCATCTTTTCGTCTCTTTTCTCTTCCCCCTCCCTCCTTTCTTCGTCCTGTCACTCTTTCCCTCTTACGTCTATCCTCCTTTCCCCCATCTCTTTCTCGTTCTGTGTGTGTCATTCATTCACTCACACACACCCACACACCCCTACGACACACACTTACACACACAACCACCACCTCTTTTTCTCCTCTGTTCATCCTGCGCATCTTTTACCCTCTTCCCCGTCTCTGTCCTCCCATCCCCTCTGTCGCTGACGACTGTTCCTGGGATTGCCCAGTAATTGGTTAGTTCTGAGCCCCCGTGCGCAACATGACCGAGCTACAACAGTAAACCCAGGGGAGAAAATCTTCCGGCGTCCCATAACTCGCTGTTTGCAGATCTGTGTAACGGTAAGCACTTTTGTCATGGAGAAACCTCAGAGGCCATGGCACGTCCTAAAGCAGGAAATATTAGGTGGGATCCGCTGTCTTCCATCGTCTTTGAAAAAGTTACCGTCAGGCGTGGGAGTTCCGACATTGTGGCGCTGTCTAGATGTCGCTAAGTGCGACATGGGCCTGTTGACTGGTGACAGCATTTACGTGCAGACGTGAGGTGGTTGGTGTTTGTGGGGGAGGGGTTGGGGTATTGCTGACAACGTGAGAGGAAATGATAAGAAGACACACCGTGCACAGCAACCGTGGCTTCAGCTCCCACCCCTTCCCGTCTCTTTCTCTCTCTCTGCGCTGATCCCAACACTCAAATCCCTTAACAAAAATGATACCCATTGTGTTGTACACATTACATTCATACGATCATTGATTTCTCGCAAACGTCATCGGTTGTGTCCCTCAAGCATGTTTGTTACAGGACCTCTTAAAGTGACTCGCGCTCATTGTGGAGGTTTGAGATTCCGCGAGAAGACGGCCCAGCGCTGACTACGCGCTTTGCTCCTACGTCAAGTGGAGACAGTCTGTCCCAGTGGCAAACTCTGAAGGGGACGCCAGGACACGAGAAATAGATTAATGTATTCTCGAAAATATACTGCTCAAAAGATTTAAAAGACCAGTGCAAGGCGCACGCGCTACATAATGCCAAAATACAGACCGGTAATCACAAAGAAGCTGAAGTCTGCTCATTCATCCATATTATTCATCTGCGTAACGACCAAGAAGATTTAATATGGTGTTTTCGTTGCAGTAGTGTTATCAGCTGCGTAAATAATGTTTTAGTGCGCATATTTTGCTCCTACCACATTCTTTATCAAGTCGATAGTGACTGTACAGTCCCTGTCATTTTGGCACGTAGCTGTGCCGCCCCGAAGGTCGTGAAGTTTGCATCATCAATGATTCAGTACAGGTCCCGACTCGAAATTCTGTGAAAGTGGGTGGAGGGAGCGGGGTTTAAATTCGTTCCGTCTCAACCAAGAGGTATACCATCATCTGACTAAAAAGTGCAAAATGACGGAATCCCCCCCCCCCCAACACACACTCCTCCTTGGGGCGGGGGGTGGGGGGAATACAAGCAGCCGACACGGCAAACGGACCCAGACGCCGCAGCAGTTTCCTTAGGGAGTAGCTGACCCCACTCTGTCGAAAACAAACCGGAAAATGAAATGGATTTTCATGGGGCGGGGGCGGGGGCGGGGGCGGGGGAACTCGCAGAAATAAAAGTTCGATAGTTTGCTTTATATATATATATAGTGAATCTTCGGGTTTGGATTTCGAGGGTACAGTGTGCGTGTGTGCGTGCGTGTATTGCGTGGCTAAATATCACACGTAAGTTGCTAGCAGAGATTCGTGGATCGGGTCTTGGGCCCCTAGAACGCGGACTCGACAACCGTTCCATTCTTCGTGGATTTCTCAGTTCGCTTAATCGTCTGACGAAGAATGGCACAGGTCTTAATGTGGAGGTCACCGTTCTGACGAAAACTCCCACCGGTGACGTCTGACGACGCTTCGCGGAATCGTGTTCCTGTCGACGTAGGCGAACAACAATGATCGAGGTTGGAGATGACAAGGTTGTTTTTGTTTTTTGTTTTTTCAAAATACTGAATCTCTCCAAGAATTGTGTCAGAGGTTTTGCTGGATGCTTCTCAGCTGCCTGTATTTTTCCCTGTCGGGACAGCATCGATAAACAGCGGATGTTGGCGTGAAGTCTGTCGCTGGCACCGTTCCAGTTACCCTGCCGCACGTGCGATGTAAGGTAGGGGATGCATCGCGTGCAGACATATTGCAAGTGCAGCGATCTCCAAGCTGTCGGTGCGTTCGTTTTCCACTGCTGCTAGTGCTGTACCGACACCCACCCCCCTCCCTCCGACCCACGCGGTCCCGGCCCACTCTTACCAGTAGGGACTATCCCCGTGAGTGCTGCTCGTGATTGCAGCCTGTGATGCAACGCGTGGTCGGATTACAACTTTTGGGTGTACGCGCTTACTCCTATGGGCTGGCATAGGCATGACATAGAGTTTAAAATGAGCCTCCCATCCCCCACAGTTCCGTTTCTTGAGGAAGCCCCCCGCAAACCACATGAGGTGAATTTATGACGCCAAGCAAAGCTTCCCTCACATATACCTATCGCTACCACAAAAAGGAGGTTAAATGTATAGTGCTCAAAAGAATTGAAAGACCAGGTCAAACTGCACGCACTACATTATGCCAAAACTCAAACCCGTAATTACAATGAAGCTGAAGCGTACCTCATCAAAGTAAAAAAATATATATATATATAGTTTGTGGGCTATTTTCTTTACAACGGCAAGACTCACTGTCATGAAGGGCACAACCCAGGTATACAAAAGTCGGAGCAGGTGTAGCACAGAACAGTCGATGTCAAAGTCAAAAACATTTGTGTCCTCCATTGGCCTGCACGCAAGCAGGACTTGGTTGTCGCATGGACTGAGCCAGTGTCCCCATAGTCATTTGTGGGATCTCCTGCCACTGCTGTTGAAGCAAAAGGAACAGCTGGTTAAGGCCAGCTGGGGTAGGTGGTTTACCTGCACTTGACGGTCCAGCACATTCTACAGGTGCTCAATCAGGTTAAGGTCTAGTGAATTTGCTGGCCAGTCCATGCGAATCACTTGCTGCTGCTGCTGCTGCTGCAGGAAGATGGTGACTACCCGAGCCCTGTGTAGCCTGACATTGTCATCCAGGCGAATGGCGCCTGGTCTCATTGCCTGCAGTCCTGGCAATAAGAGGGGTTGCAGAATGTCATTTCTGTAGACCACACCAGTCAGGTTGCCTTGCACACTGTGCAAGGGTGTTTTGCAGGCCGTTCCCATTCCTCCCCAAACCACTCCTGACGTCTCCCCAAGTGAGATAAAGGCAGGCCCGGGGCAGGTGTGTAGCACGGTTATCCAGCGTCAGGACAGGTAAGACTGCTGAACGCCTTGAAGGTTGGACAGCCTCAAACAGCCAGTTCCTAGTCGTCTGGTCGTTGACGGTGAAATGTCTGGTGTTCACAGCTGCCCCGTGAGTGTGTTGGCGGCGGCTGTTCTGTCCCATAAAGCCACCAGGAAGACAAACCTGCCATCTTGCGTCTTGGGTGCACGTTTGGCTTCCTCCTGCGGTATGCCTGGACGTGCCAGCACTGATTTCCACGCACACTGACGTTCACTGTTGCAGAATGAAACAAGTCGCATACAAATGAACAGGGTAGAATGTTGGTCTTATTAGTGTTCTTGCAAATTACCGCGGTCCTTGACCTGCCTGCAAAGGGCAGCTGGTCTTTCAATTCTTGAGCAGTATATTAACAAGCAGCAGATTTTCGAAGCCGTCGTTAAACTGCCTCCATGGCCAGCTGGGATGTAACTGCGGTTATTCATCAAAGTTAAAATGCCGAATTAATAAAACTTGTTCTCTACTTGTAATATTCACGGAATTTGTTACGCTTCTCAGATTAGGCGGATGCAGTGCATTTATTAATGTGGTTTTAATAACTGCTGAGCTTGGTGTCCGCCAAGGCTGCGCCTGTTGCACTACATTGACGTTCCAGAACCCATGGGGCAGCGTCGGTATTGCTGGGTCACCCAGTACGTAAAACGTCACCCAACATTGCATTGCCTGTTAGATGCATCTCATCCCTCATCCTTATCCCACCCCCATCTCGCCCACCTCTCCAGTCCGAGTGGTTGCGAGAAGTGCGTTCATAGATTATCTCCACAGGCTTAGGACGATACCGCAGCGCACTTCCGTTCGGAAGTGAAGGTGTTGAAGAATGTTGTTGCTCGCCACTTTTCACACGAGAGGCAGGTATTGGTCTTAAGGTATCTGGGGCCGTGCTGCAAAGATTCTTGGCAAAGAGTAAAATTAGACCGCGCAGTAGGTGGAGTGGAGAGCCGTTCACTTTGGAGCGGAACGTTTTCTCAGACTGCATTTGAGAAGAACGTACAAACGCATAGAAGTGTGTGTCGGATGATGTGGCGTCGGGTAGCTCCTTGCGTGTATTTTTGGTTGTTTTCATTTCAAGGTGCACTTGAAGACTGACTTCTTGTTGGGGTTGTTTTTGGAAGGGTTGGGGGAGATGATCGCGAAATGTCAACTCCTCTAGCTTAGATGTTAAAGGCAGAATATTTTGGTGTGTCAACCTGTCCTGATTGTAGTAGAACAAAACAGTCGTGTTCGGCGGTGTCCAGAAGTGTGGTTAAGAAAGTATTTATACTATTTGTTTTAGCATGTAAACCTGCAGCACATACTTGAGCTTACAGTCCAGGAAGTAAATAGCCATCCTGAAGGAAGACACATCTAAAAATATTTTTTAAATTAAAAATCAAAGCGTCATTTACAAAGGGAGAGAAATTTAACCCTAACCAAAAAGTAGAATATAAGGAAGATGCAACATGTAGCACTTAGGGATAGGTCAGTAGGAAACAGCCAGCAGGGACAGCGACAACAGCAAACCAAAGCAGCCAGGACACCAGAACAACAGCCTCCACCACCACCAGCTTGGCCACCGAAGTCAGAGCACGCCCTCAACCCCCAATCACCACCTTCCCCTCACCCCTATAGTGCGAAATCACCGACAAGTGGAACACTTTCCCCTAAACAAACTGCAATGTAAACCTTTGGGGGGAAACAGAGACAGTTGACGTAAAATAAGCGGGATGGGAAAAATGATTTTCAAGAACAGTATATTTGCTTTATTTTTTGGTCAGTTAAAAACCATTCAGTTTCCTGTTGCCCTGCCCTTCCAGAAACTTGCTTATAAAACTTTCCAGAGATGGGTGTAATTCTTTGCAACACTGAGGGTCGACGACGAAAGTTTAACGATTTTCTTTAAAGTCGCCTCTGTTACACAGAATGCAAAAGTCGGGAGATGGGGGGGGGGGGATGTTAGAGGTTTTTTAAGACTGTGTTGTCCCCTTTATTTCTTCCTTTACGTTAACAGATTTAAAGGCCGTCAGCTGGCTAATTCAAAATGTTGCAGAAATGCAAATCGATGCTGTTTTGCCAAGAAATCTTAAATGACATGTTGGGTAGTTGGTGCTTTATCTTTCCAGTGTAAGGAGAGAAAACATTGGTATACGATGTTCTGCGCGATTTTGTTGTTATCATCATCATCATCATCATCATCATCATCATCATCATCATCATCATCATCATCATCATCATCAAATGGAGTCTAATACAGAAAGAAAATCCAACAAAACGAGAAAGAGGGTGGGGGAGAGTTTACATCCTTGAAGTCTGAAGTTCGAGCAGCTCTGCATTTCGCGAACAAATCCGTTCGCGTCCAAACGGGATCAGCATTGAAATGAATTCGTTGCTGTCGCTGAAGTTTCTCTCTGTGTGTGTCTCTCCTTGTCATTCTTTTCTTAAGACACTTTTTTGTCATTCACGTCATTGTGCAAAGAGATTTGGGTACTTGTAATCATAATTTGCATTTATTTTCTTTATTTCTTAGAAACGCCATCGTTGTGCGCATATAATTGACTAGCACAGCGCAGAGGATAAGATGCACACTGATTTGTCCACCTCACTGCACTTTGCTATAGGAAACGCGTGTGTTTGTATTAGTAATGATGAGCTGATAAAAGAAAAGGAGTCTTGGGGGGAAAGAATTATCTCGTCTGTGTGTGTGTGTGTGTGTGTGTGAACGTGTGCGATTTTACCGGTGTGTGCGCATGCGTGTTTGTGTTTATGCATTGGGGTATGTGTTTCAGCATCATCAAGAGCTTGTGGCCGGTGTGGGGCATTCTGACGCCAGCTGTCCTCCTCACGCTTTTCATGGGCGTTGTTGTGGTCATCGCCATGTTTGGATGAGCCGTCCAAGGAAACCAGGGGCGCGCTACCCCGGCTGCCAGGAAGCGTGCCATGTCTTCGAGGTTTTCCTTCCCATACGCCCGGGGTTTATTTTAATGAAATGTGTACAACTAAAAAAAAAACTTTCCGTGAACAGAATTTCTTCTAACAGCATGGGCAGACTTGTATTATTTTCTGGTTTTAGTGGTTTCATTTCAAGATCAAGTCCTACTGGCTGCAGCTAGTAGTATGGCAGAGAGCCAAGCTATAAGACAAATATAAAGTCGACGTTTCGAGGCTCAGGACAGAACAGAATGGCAAGTAGCTGTGCAGAAATACCGCGCGGAGCTTCAGCTGGGCTGAAGAATTATTCAGAATCAGAAAAGGTCTAAACAGGTGTGACGTTTGAGAAAGTTTCTGTAAGACACACAACGTGAAACTTAATTATTTATTGTAAGAAGTTAGTTTAGTGAACAAGCCTTGCGCACTTCAGTTCAAAATGTGAATTATTTTCTCCATAGTATGACACTTGGCCCGGTATGCATGTAAACTGTACTAAATTTATACCGGAATAGCGGATTTTTTTTCTGTCTCTGAAAACTCAGTTTCGGAGAACTTGGAATAAGCTATTGGCTTCTGGGATGACCGAATAACGAGGGAAAAATAGGCTTTTCGGTCTTCGTGCATTGGAAATTCAATGAACTTGTTCTAGAATATCCGCGATGACAGGAATAAGTCAGCTATTCTGTTGTCTTGCATGCAGGGCCTGCTGTGTTGCACAGTTGTCTCCGGATCGCGGTTTCGCCTGGGTGCCACACTCCTGCTCGTGCCCAGCCGACGCACTCCCTGCAGCATATTTACCGGGTCGCTGGGTTTCCTGTTTTTTTCTCCGCCGCTGGGTGGGGGAGGGTGGTGGGATTATTTTGGTTTTTGTGTTGCTTCCGATGACGAAAGGGATTATTTTTTAGACTTTATCAGGGCTGTTCGATTGTGTTGTGCCGCTTCGACGTAGGATACCACAGGTAGCAACAGTTGTTGCTGTCGTCGTGATTGTAGTAGTACACGGTGTAGTGGCGTAGTCTGCTTCGTCACGTGCAGACATCACAGTAGCACTGCTGTCTAGTTTGTTGTGCATCTGGGAGTGGTTCACTTGCTGAAGTGCACCAAGGATCAGGAAGCTTATCGCTTGCACGGCCACATCCTCCATTGCGAATACCATCTGTAGACTATCTGTAGAGGTATCACGATGTCGGATACTGTGCGGCACCTCAACTATGAGCTTATTGCTAATGTAGGAGGCCGTTGTAGCTTGCAGACCTTGAGTCGGATCTCTTGCAGTACCGGCACCTAACTCCCATAATTTGTGCCTTTGGTAAGTATCGCTATTTTCTGGGACCAATATAAGAAACTGACAATCAGGGTCGAGGTTTTTGATCGGATCCTCCCCGAAGTTTCCTGACGCGGTGACACCTTTTAGGATCGTTAGAATGCCAGCTCCTCTACGGTAGGCTATTTTGCAGAATATGTGTAACTCTCCTCGTCATTCTCAGCTGCATCGAAAAATCGCCCGTTATTTCTTCGGGAGCTCTGTTCGTGCTCGTCGAGTTCCACCTCTACTGTTTTAATTCCCTCGAGTTTTTCCTGGGCATTTTCGTTCGAGTCTACTGCTATTTTCGGCCGTTGGTTTTGTTGAATCGGCATCAGCTTTTCACTCACAACTAAGACATATCGTTCAGCAGGCTTTCAGTGATAGTCGACACTCGGTTTTTGTGTTGGCGCTGTATGGCATTCCGTGTTACTTCTGTTAGGGCCTGAGTTGCGCTTGACGTCTCCACATCTCAACAACAGCAGTCAGCTCGAGCGCCAAGCACAGCGTGACCGTGTGTAAACACACCTTTAGTCCTGGAATCTTGCCTACAGCAGCCATGGCTTATGGATCAGCACATCAGCGTCCAACAAAACAAACCAATTTCGGGCACCTGGGACTCCAGTGTAGTTGCAGTCATGATTTGGTACTACTTGTTTACTTAACATTATATGTGTTACTTCAGAACAACAAAAACCTCGGCTGACCTCTACGATCAACAGTATTAACCCCGGCTGGTAGATTTGAGGTACCGTGAGTGAAATATTCCTCATTTCTGGCAGACGTGAGGTGCCCTCTGTGAAATACTCCTCGTTTCTGGTAGATCTGAGGTACCCTGTTAGAGATAACCAAGTATTACATTTTTTTTAATCCGGAGACCGGCAGTCGCCATAGAAATAAACCCAGTTGTGATATATCTGTAGGGCTGGTCCACCGGCTGGAGACTGCACGATGCGAACCGAGTAACGATAACGTGAAGGGCGGTCATCGTAACGCTGACGGCGCTGCGGTTGTTGAGTGTCAGTTTAGGCGCGTGAGGGGATTTCCCGCGTACTGGCGCCGTAGACTGTGACTGTTCTGTGATGGGGCTCCCGTCAGAGGAAAACTCCAGGAGAGCCGGGCGTTTCCCAAGAAGCAGTCGGTTCAGATTTGCTGTGCTATAAATCTGAATTTTTATCTTCAGTCAGTGTTTCCCGGGGGAGCAAACATTCCGGATTTCCCATCAAGGAGAATGGATCCAGCGCTATTGGGGAAATGGAAGTGCCTATCGTGTCTATTAGAAATATAAATGCCCCTGAGGTCTGCTGCCGATTTATATTGAAATGTCTTTTTTTTCCCTGGTGCGTCTTACCCACAGCAATTCTGAAGTGTTGGTTAGTTTACTTCCGGTTTGACATAAACGCCATCAATCTGCTTGTATCACACGCACCCCATAAGACGAATTTTTTAAGGGGTGGGTGACATTGTGATATTTTTCATGCAATCATTTCTTTTACATCAAGGCTGTTTTGTGAAAATGAAATAAAAACCCACGAAAGAGTTACTTCTTTGTATTTAGATATAAAAGCTGTAAGCATATGTAAAAGGGATCTCTTTCCTAACTTTTGTGAGACCCCCCCCCCCCCCCCGGTGGTCTAGTGGTTAAGGAGGGAGGTCAACCACAAAACCGTAAACTTAGCATTGATTTGGCAAATGAACATTTTAATCTACACTTGTCGTAGGCATTTTTTTGTAATGTTCTTCTAAAACCTATATCTTTTATGCATACCGTGATAGATTTTGCAAATGGGTCTGTGTTGTTTTTAAAATTGTGATTTTCATACGAGATGTTTTGTATTATCGATATTGAAAACTGTGCTTCCGAATGCAATTGATGCTGTACAGGGAATGAAAGTTTATTGGATTTCACAAATTAAAAGTTAATAAAATATCTGGACGAAGTCTTATTGTAGTAATTACCAGTTTTACAAGCTTTTATTTTTATTGCCAAATTTTGACAAAGTGTCTTTTAAAAGGTTGTTTCAACAACAACGAAAGTCTTGACAACTTCTAAATGGGCAGTGGTGAAGCATACGATTTCCACTAATTACATGTGTGCGCATATGCATGCACGTGGCATCGGAAATGCGTCAAAAGATTTTCTACGATTACCTGGCAGTAGGATAGCTTTTAAGTAATTTTTCTTTTTAAGTTGAAGGTAGGTACTAAACACAGGTCAGCCGCCTGGCAGCTTCACTAGCTTGGAACCGTGCACGACCTCAGCCGCCTGGCCTCGCCAATCGAGAGGGACGCACGCGGCACTCTGCCAAGCTCCGATTTCCCTAGCGGCAGCCGAGGAGAGGGTCACAGGAGGGCTACCCAGAGCAGGTCCTAATGATCTTCTGCCATTTCATCTCACTCCGAGCATGCGAAGAGACGTCCTGTACAGCCATGTGTAGGCTTCCGTGGCACCTCCCGTCGCCGAGGTGGTGCTGCGCTTGGGGCAGGTGACTGGGGTGGACGGTAGGAGGGCTGCGCTGCCTGGCTACCTATATCGAGCGATGCAGGCGACAGACTTGATCAGAACAGAAGTGAGTTTTATAGACGCGAGCGAGCGATCTCACACCTCGTGGGGGATGCTTTTAACGCGCGTTTTGGCATCAGACGTTTAAATACATAGACTGACACCTTTTCTTTAAATAAAATGAGGCTAAAAATATCATTTTCTCTACTTGCACCAGAGAGAGCTCTTGCGTCGGCATAGCTTTACGGTTGTTGTTGGCAAAATTAGACTTAGTCTCGTTCTCGCCTCGCTCGCCGTTCCCTCTTGCAGCGCAAAATTTAACTCCAGATTTTGCGAAAGAATTGACAGCTGCAAGTACCGTATATACTCATAAACCAAGGCGATATCGACCGACAGTTTTAAGAGTATCGCCCGACATCTGCTGTATCTACCCGGGGCAGCGCACCCTATTCTACCTCCCCCCTCACCCCACCACCACCGCCCGGCGACTGCTTTTCTTTTCCTCCTAAGACAGGACGCCAGTAGCCTCTGATTTGCCCCCATCTTTGACCCATGATACCGGCATACCGCATCACGGGGATGCTTCTAGGACACTACTTGTTTTCGCGCACTCTTCAACTAGGCTGCACAACAACAGAGCCGAGTTTTTGTCGACGCAAGGAACGCGAGTGAAGCTAGGTAGTGGCGTACGTGTTCGGCAGGACCAAATTCACTTCCTTTGCCTCTTTTCTGCTGCGTACACTGCTCAGGACTGTTGCTCTCTCTCTCTCTCTCTCTCTGATAGATGGCTCTACTCTTCCGCATCTTCCCGACGAGCGTAGCTAGGCTACACAATTGCGCAGTCTGCTGCACTCTCGCCAAGGCTGGGCTAGCTCTGGCAGAACCTCGGTGTTGACAAAAGCGAAAAGTTCCCGACGTCGTTGTGACTGCTACTGGGTGATATTTCACTGCGAGAGTCTCTCCAAGATACTTTCTCCCCGCGAAGAGCTGAGCATCTCTCTCCTGCAGGCAAGTCGCGTGTGAGATCGCCTTCTTCGGGGAAACCAAGGAAAACATACCCATTCCGACTTCACCGTTTAGTTTACCAAACGATCACAGCCAATGGATCACGACTGATCGATCCATTGATCCTTCGAACATGCAGAGCTGATAGTGACATACAAATTATATATATATATCTGTATTAACAGTTGGATTGAAGCAGATCAAATTAAACCCCATTTCTTACAATGTATGTGATCATAATAATATAATACCTTTTTGTGAATGTATTTTAAACTGTTCTTCATATTGGTCAAAAAGGCATGCATTCTAATCAGCATTTGGTTTAGAGAACGGATCCTTACAAAGAATGGAATCGCGAATGTGTCCTTTTGTGGTAAGTTATTTTTATTTTGCTCGTCTTTCGTATCAAATACTTGCGTATGATCTGCATTAACTCCGCACAAGTACTGGCGAAATTCGAAGTTATGGGCGCGTGCTTGCGGTGTTTACTTGGATGAGCCGCAGTGCACGTGCACGCACGCGAAGAAAGTCGATGTTATCGACTCGCCATCTTCGAGTGGACTGTGCTCGCGAACCACGTTGGGCCAGATCTTCCCTAACCTCTTGTAGCTTAGAATTCCTTATTGATCCGATTCTCCACCCACCCACCCCTTTTTATCTTCCGCCATGCTACTGCCAGGAAAAGTTATGTAAGTTTCATGTTACTTTCATCGATTCCCACGTGATGGGTTTCACTCCGGCGGCATGGGCAACGCTCGGCAGCTACCGTTTATCCAAACTCCCTTCGTAATAAATGTCTTCTGCTGTGCTTTTATCCTCAGTGGGGCACAAATGAGTCACTTTATTCTAGACGTACAAGTCTATTTCCATGACGGAACTGTCTACGAAAGACCAATCACTACACTTATCTGCAGTTACTTTTCGCGAGACAACACAGAATTTCGGCATCCATGCATGATACACGTGCTTTTTTCGTCTCTCCTTACGCACAGTATCAGCCAGTGCAAGCGTTTTCCACTAATAGGCCAGGGATGGGTTGCATAAGCAATTGGATCGCCTTTTCGTTTTATAAAAATGCCGGCAATTTCACTAAGCGTCTATATGCGTTTGTATATCCACGTGAACCTAATTCTTTCTTTTCTGCAATGCAACTTACGCTAGACTCCCTAGCATAAAAAGACAAACGAAGTGTTTTCCCATGTCCAGTTTCATACAAACCCAATTATTGTCGATTGATAAAACAGAAAGGTAAGATAATATTATCAGACAGGTGGGGGGGGGGGGTAGACTAAGAAACACACTCACCCCTCAGGTAGAGCAAAGTCACTCCATAGCGATAATGCACCAGCCACTCAGCACGAAAAGGGCGTTTACGAAAAGAGGAGTTGCGAGCGCATTTCAGCTTACCAACTTACTATTTCCGTCAACATTTTCGCGCGGTACGTGAGGTCCGCTCTACCGCAGCCATCTACTGAGGTACGTGAAACATATTTAAAGGGTATTATAATTTTACTCCCTCGCTTACCTAAAGCTGTGAACTCTGGTATATGTAGTTTTAACCTTACAGAAAAAGACCACCTAGTGTATCTACCACCACAGCCAGATTTGCAGCCTCACCAACCATTCGTAAAAGTTGAAATTTTAAAAATATTCTTTTCGTAGAAATTTCAATCAGGTCTTCGTGGGGATTTAGTGCTTTCTTCTGAGCTTCTTTTGCACTTTCTAAAACATTGTACAAGAAACAAGTTCTATAATTGATATATAGCAGTTTAACTTTTGAAGTTGTTGCGAATTTCAGTCAGCGACAAGTTTAAATTGGTTTTCTTTCCTGTTTCGCATGTCCTGGAATTGCATTTTTTTTCTTTTAATAGTTGCAATCCATGACTACTTACTCTCGTCATCGTTCAACTGCAATGAGGTCACGCTGTAAGTACTATATAGCAAGTACTCACAGCGGTGCACAAGCTTTCAATCCAACAGATCAACTCTAAAATGTTCCATAAACAGTTCCCACCCACCCCCAGTACCTTGTTAAATATTGTACCATTGCTCACTGCCGCATGCAAAAGGTCTGCTGGTTACATCTGGCTACCATCAACAAACTTCTACAGTGATAAGAATGCGTGCGCGCTTGCGTTATCCACACTCCGGCTACTTTACATTTGGTCCATCGATCGGGTTACGGTCAGACTTAATTTCTTGAGGTGTGTGGAGGAAAGAGAAATGGATCAGAAAAAAAAAGTTGTGGGGACGACTCAATAGGTTTTATACGCCCATTTAAATCTTCGGTAACCAGGGTGTTTTGCATTTGTTCTGTCGCAGGAAATATACTCACAGGCAACACAAGTGAGGCGCTTTGAAATGACAAATCCACAATCATGTTGTTGGGGTGTGTGTTGGTGGGGGGGGGGGGCAGTAGGAGGGGGGAATCAAGTCTATGCAAGGCAACGGTCACAGCAGTTCCAGCCTGCTTTGTAGCTGCCAGTAGGAAAACAAGTTTGGTCCTGTTACTTCCACCCCATCCCAGACATAATGATAACAACAATGCGAACATATGCACTGTCTGCCGAGCTGAATTTAAGTAGTTAAGATATTGCAGCCTCGTGAAAGAAACTTCTAGACAGAATGCCGTATGTGAAATTTGGGCATAATTCTAACCCCTCACACTGGCTGATGCAATTTTATTGTGGCACTCCACTCCTCCTGATGTGTAAAGCTTGTGTACCCCCCTCCTCATTTTTTCAAATGCACAGAAATTTACAATGTAAAATATTCCACAAATCCTCTTCCCTTACCCGCTGCCAATCAGTTTACTAGGAAGACATCAAAGTTAAAACAAAATTAATCCAGAAAAATGAATAAACATGTTAGTTGTGTTAGTAACAAGTCATGCTGTCAAATACCGAAGACTTTTATTTGCCTGAAGAAAATCCATACACAAAATGTAATAGATTAAAAAGTTATTACAAAATTAGTTTAAAAGTATAAATAACATGGCAGCAACAAATGAAACAAACCCCAGCCTACCATCCACAATCAAACAAACCAGTGTAAACAGGCTGTCTTTTGCAATCAATCTGATGTCAAAAACGGGGAAAAAGTCATCAAAATGTCAAATTAATAAAAGCCACCAAGAACACCAAAGACATTATAAAAGAACAGTTTCTTTTATTAAAAACATAGAAACTTTAAGATAATTCTTAACTGCATTAACAAAATAGCTAATGAACTTCCCATATACAAAACACAACTGTATGAAAATTGGTCGACAATCAGGAACTCACATGCACTTATCAGCTGAGTAATAGGTAGCAAAGTTCAACTTGACAACCAAAGTTAATCTAAAGGTGTATCTCTTGCAGATGCAAAATCCGTGGAAAATGTCCAGGCAATTACTCTTGTGTAACAATACAAAATACCATTCAGGGAAAAATCAAAGATCCAAAAATATGCAAATGAATATTTAAATTTTTTTCACAAGATACAACGACAAAAAGAAAATAAAACCAAAACAAAATCCCAGACAGTACATGACACAAAACAAAGCACAAATACAATACCCAAAATTAAGCCCCTTGTAGATTAAAAACACAAAATCCACAACTACTAAAAAAATTAAAACCATACTAATACTGAAAGACAGAACTAAAAAAAAAGTAAAAATAATAAAAGTACTTGTTGACAAGTGTGCACCATGTAGCGCACACAACTGCCTCCAATATGCTTTCTGCATGCGAGAAGTGGGCACAAACGAAAAGGGAACTGAGACATGCAACCACAATAATAAGGGAGTACAAAAAATATGTAAAACTATAAGAAATCATTTTTCTCCAAACGTTTAGCAACTCTAACAGCAGTTGCTATACTCTATGGGCACTGGTGTGGGAATCCCGGTTAATACAGAGAGTATTGGTTAAATTCGTGTACAGTTATCCGTTCGACAAATTTTTCTGATTAAAAATAGTGTGGTGTGCCACAGTGACCTAAGTATGAATGGCTACATATATTTTAGACTTAACAATAACACATAGCTAAAACAAACAAGGCTAATAAAAAAAACTGAATGCGAAATATTGCACTTGAAGAGTTTCATCCCATCACCAAGGTTAAACCATGGAGATACTGCAGACCCAAGATTTAGTCTTGTGGACTTCTGCAGGAGCAAAATGGCAAGTGATGTATTGAAATAATACATAACTGTACTGTCAGGAATAAATTAGACATAAAGAAAATTAAAACATGATAATAAATAGTGGACATTAGCCAAACTATACATTCTAAACAAAAAATATACATATGTAGGTAAATAATGCTACAAATAACAAACAGCATTATCATGATGTATGTGTACATCACAAACTTCACAAGATTTTGGCAGCAGCCCACTTGTCTAGTTTTAAAAAGTGCTTAAATACAGCTGAGAAACAACTTGAACAAACCATGACCAAAATACTAAATATAACAACAAACAACTGGCCAAATCTGTCTGTGCTCACTTTACCCGCAGTGACAAAAATAGCATATGACTTCACATGCTTCAGGCTACCCAAGTATTTCATGCCAATTTATACTGAGATTATATACCAACTCCTCATTAAAAGCATGAAGCAATCTAAGAACAAATAAATAAAGGATCTTCTCTGAGGATAATTATGTGTTTATTTATTTTCAGTGCTGCTGGTTTATGTCAACAAAATATTAAAAAGAAATTTAACATTTCTTTAATGTGCTAATCTGAAAAAAACCCCATAAGTTACCACCAAACCATATGTTTATAAACCAGACCCCAAAAAAACCATCCTGTGCATTCTAAATGCTCATAAAGCTGCCATATAGACCTAGTCTTGACATAGTTTACTTTCACTCCAACATCAGTTCTTCCAGAAAATCACAACCAAAGACTTTCTAATACGCAGTTTTCCATCTTTTTTACTATTTACTGTTTGGACAAGAAATGGGCTTCTCAGGGAGTTTCTTTAACGGACAAATCAATCAAAAAATAAAAAAGTGAAAGGTCAAGTCAGAATGACCAGTTTTGAGCACCTTCCGCTGGGGCTTGAGATAAAATGGTACGAAGTTAAAAAAAAAAAGGAACTGAACCAAGCTAATCAAACGATAGACGACACAGTTGACAGTTTCAGGCATTATCTCTTAGTCAAGACAATACAAACACAAAGACATAATAGCAGAAACAGATGAAGGCAAAGACAAAAAACAGGCACGTAGATGGGTGAAGAGAAGTAGAAAGTCTGGCATGGGATAAAACTGCTGGAACAGGGTAGACTCACTCCTCTTTTTGTCTATCCCTCTCCGTTTTACCTCTTCACTTTAGTAACTATCTCCCTCTGTAACTAACCTCTGCCAGCCCCCCCTCCCCCCCACACACACTTCCCTCCCAATCCTCCCCTGCTACCCACCATGCGATTGGCCACAAGCGCAAAAGCTGGTCACAGTCTGATTGGCTGTACGCTTGACTTCCCTTGCCACCCACCTTTTAATGTGAGTCAACTCTGTCCAAGCAGTTTTACCCCACGCTGAACTTTCTACTTCACTCCGCTTCACCCAGCTAAGTGCCTGTTTTTTGTCTTTGGCTTCATCTGTCTTTATCTTTATCAGTTTGTGTTTCAATTGTCCTGGCGAAGGGATAATGCCAGGAAACTGTTGACTGTGTTGTCTATTGTTTAATTTAGCTGGGCTCAGTTCCATTTGTGTTAACTTAGGTTTATCTCCAAGCGGCAACACTTGTTCCTTTTTATAAAATGCTACTTTTAAGCCAAAAAAACCCCATCTAACCATAGCTGAAGCAGACTACCACTAAATGGTGCTAACAATGGTGGTAAAACGTAACAGACAAAATGATGTATATTAAAATAATTTAGCAGTGGGGGAGGGGAAGCTCAAAGAAAATGTATGCCTCTTTTATCCACTAAAATGACTAGACAACAGGTATGTATCAATCATTTAAAAGTACTCCTCAGACTTAAAATATGCATGCTGACTAGCAATAGACCTCTCATAAAATATCTCTGTGACCAGTGGCAAAAATACAAAAAGAAACAAATCCCAAATCACTTGAAATGCTTAAGAAATAAATGCCCAATAACAATGGGAAAGGAAGTCTTTGATGCTGCATTATCAAAATAACATTATGAGAATATGCTTACCATGCTCTCTTTTCCCCTATTGACACAAATGAATTTTCCAAAACCAGAATATCTTACCTTGCTATCCCTGCCTTTCGCAACCAAATACAGCATGTATACTGCTCCTAAATTCTTGATTTAAAAGGAAAGTTACCTACGAAGCCCAACCTGATGTGTATGATGTCTTATGCCTCTCTTGCTGTTTGTACCATATATTTCCTTCCCAGCTGAGCATAACAAATGGTACCACCCACATTTGCAAAAAGAACTTCTGACTTGAGTCTAATGCCTCTCCATAAAGTCTCTAGCAGAAAGAAGTGTCCACTTTACAAATTGGCTCCTGAAAAAGACACTTTTTGGTGGTACAGTATTACTGCATTAGAATGTAAATTTCAAATTCCACCAATACATTTAATATATCTCTGATGGGAAATTGTTCTTTATTATTGGTTCCACAGATTATAAGCAGCCTGTAATCATAACCATTTCTAAAGGTCCACTTTTAATTCATAAAAGTATTACAGACTTCGCCACAGTCTTCATCAATTTAAGACCCTGTCCAGACGATAGCCATTATAAGGCATATGCTAATTTTATTAATCAGCCTTCTGCTTTATGCAAGCAGTAGAACACATCCTCTAAGACTCTTTCTTTCAGAGAAGGGGGCTCTCAGAGGTCTTTTTTTTTTTGCTCTTTGTACAGCCCACGCAAGGTTCTCCCTCCAGATCAATAGCTGATAATGTGGATTTCACAGCACCCCCTTGTCAGGTTTAATCACTAAGACCTCTTTGTTTTTTTTCCAAATGAACTCCCTGCTCTTCCCATAGTTGAGACACCCAAAAGCTCTCTACCAAAGAGATTTTTAAAGCATGCCTGTTTGTTGAGATTTCTTCAGCTAATGCACAAAATTGCAAAAGCAGAACGGATGGTGGTCTATCCAGTGTACACACTGCTTCTATGGAAGCTGTTCATCCTTTTACAACTTGAAGCTCAAATACATATACTCTTCTGACAAAACTGCATTGTGTGGAAAGTAACAGCTGAAAACTAAATAAAAATGAAAAAACAATGGAAGTAACTTACAAAGAAACAGTTGCTGTCAACAGTCATCTAACTTTTGAAATTAATTACACACCTTTGAATTAGACCAGAAAGATATGTTCATCACAATACTATGACCAGAAAAATCATTTTGACTGAGTATATATGATTTGTATAAAAGTACCAAATGGTGCAAGTTGCAAAATTATGTGAGCTGGTCCTTCAATCTACCAGCACTGGATGCTTTCACACAGTGGATAAGCAGTTCCTTGTCTTAAAAAACACTTCCAAGGTCATATTATTCTGTCTCAAAAAACTATTCTAATGTGTATTAAAATGTCCACAGAAAACTATTACATACAAGACGTAGGAAAAATAGAACTCTATGGAATGGTGCAAATGTGAAAAAGTATAAATACAGTACTCTTTTCTTTCAAAGAGAGAGAGGCTAGGAAGTGTGACAGTTTATAAAATTACAGCATTCAAATTTGTGCTAAAAATGTTTTACATCCTACTGCATCATACAAGAAGTGGCAAAAGTATACAAACTCATTCTGGGTGCACCAAAATAAGCTCTGTGTGTACATCTGGTAAAATTTCAACAAGCTATGAGTTCAAGTATAAAATTCGAATGGAATGATAAAAAGCTGCATTAAAGTTGTTAATTTTCAATTCACAAGTCAATTAAGTTTTCTCATTAATTGCAAGAAACTAAACCATTTTATAAGAAAGCATATAAAGCCCTATAAGTTTTTCATGTATAAAACCACAATGTAATCCTTCTTTTTGCATTTTTCCTCTTTGCGTGCATGGGCTAATTATCACAACGGGACACACTTTCAAAGACAAGGGAGAAAGATGGGCTGGGGAAACTGTTCTACAAGAACCCTTTTTTAAAAAAAAAGCAATAGTTTGGGGATGCTCCTCCAAACCTTCCTACCTACAGGATGTATTCAACTTACAGGCAAACAGATAATAATATAGCTCCCCCCCCCCCAAAAAAAAAATAGTGAAAAATGTTAATTATTCATTATTCACTTTCAAATTTCTAATCCATGTACAGACTCTAAGAGAAAGAAATATCATCAAAGAACAGATAAACAGTTATATTCAACTTTTAGAAGAGAAAAAAATTATCAATAGCTGTTGAAGTCTAACAGTAATTCATATAAGTGCTGGTGGAAGGTGTGTGGCAGAAACTGAAGAGATACTGTACGAGAAATACATAATTCCTCAGTACAAAATACAACAAGCAATCACTGTATCTGGTTAATCCAAAATACGTTTTGAAAATAAACAAAATGTGTGCCATGGTGACGAACAACTATATGCCAGGGTCCCAACTGTTCACCAACAGTTAACCTACTTTGGCCAAAAAAGCTACAATATATACCTAACAGAGACATATCCATATTTCATAACTTATTATTGCTGGCTCCACCTGATTTGACTCGATAACAACAATCTTCATCTATCACATGTCAGTCAGTGTGTCTTCTGCTGTATTCTGCTGTAAAGGCCTGCTAGTCCCTCTCTCACATTTGGGTAGTACTTGAAACAGGGACAGATAATAAAAATGCCCCTCAGATGCCTTACCTGATCACAGATCGGATATGAGAAAAGCAGTCTGCATGGGCACAAAATGAAGTCTACACCAAAATCAACTTGTTTCTTGAAACATTGTCTTACAAGTACGAAAAGCAAATATCAAGTGTCATATATATCTAACGAAGACATTTCAATGATGGCGCACACCACATTCGATCAGAGCATCCTTTCCTATCAACTTGTACCAAATGGAAGCATTTATATCATAAAAGTGCTAGTTATTTCAAAAACCACAACATTTCAACATCAGAGATGAAAAACCAACAACATGAAGCTTAGGAGAACGAACTTGAAACATACAAACATCTAACTTTAGGAAGTCACATTTTAAAAAATAATACAAACTGTTTCATCTAAATGCCATGCAAAGTTGAAACAGGAAGAATAAGTAACAATTAAAATCAAATGTACTGTTGTAACACCTAAGAAAACCTACAGTTGCTTCAAACTAGGAAACTGCAGACTGACATGAAAGAAAAGATTCAACACACAGCACACTGCATGCTTCAGAATGTGCCAAACCTACCAACTCGCGTAACAGTCGTGAGATGGCTAAGAAAATAGTTGCCTTCCTCACCACTGTCAGTCTGATTTTTTTCACAGGATTTAAGAAAACATAAATAATTCCAGGTTCATAGGCTAATTCCAATGCACAGTGTGCGAAGTCAGTTCAAAGACTGTAAAATCAGATGGTAAAACTTTGTTTTACTGGGAATAATTTAACACATATCTGCAAAGACACATACAGATAATCATAGGCAATTTCATGCACAACTCATTACAACTGAAACAATTATGTTGATTACAAAAATAAATATTTCCAGTTTATACAGCTCCATTTCCAAGTGAGAATTCTGTCCAATGTATCTGTATAGATGCAACTGTGTTCCAATATCAACCATGAACACCAAGTCACCAAATACAGATTTTCTATACTTGAGCAGAAATAAAATATGAACTAAGACTAATGCACAACCTTGAAATCATTGCACTCCCTGACAAACCAGATGGAATTTCTCTTCTTACATATCTTACTGATTAATTTCAACATCACTCCTGTTACGCAGTGAACACAGAGCCTTACACCAAAGATACAGAAACATTAATGAAGGGTACATCAAAACAAAAAATAAATAATATTCACTGTATTATTCCATATCTAATGGGTTTCTTTTCATATTTAAAGAGTTAAAATGTGCTAATCGCAAGTCTTGTGTGACTATGGGAAGAAGTTTCAGAAAAATTGAAAAGGAATTTTGAGTACAAACTGAGCATTTCCCATGGATGTGATGAAGAAAGCTGAAGTGAAAAAACAATGATATGGCTTCCCATTTCTGTTAGATAAAATCAGTGCATTACTGCAGTACAAGAAAGCAGAACGCATGATAACCATTTCTACTGTTATCATGCCTGCAACTAAAAGCAATGAAAACTTCAATCTTTTCCAATAATTTTAAATATGATTTTTGCACATCACTTGTCGCTCTGTCAAATTTTCACTAAAATTTGCAAGCCACAAAAGTGAATTTCAAAGTCTGTAAATCTTTTACCCAGATTGCAAGATTATTTAAGCGGGAATAGAATCAAGACTTCAATTTTATTTTCCTTAGCCTTGACAAGCCTTCTTAACCCTTACAGCACGACGGGCCACGATCATGGCTTTCCCTGTGAAGTGCAGTACAGCTCACAGCAGTCATGCATCCTTCGATTTAAGAGTGATTTTTGCTTGGGTATTTCACTATATCCCGCAGTGTAAGATTGAAACATTTTAAAATAAAATATCTAAACACAGCAATTACAATAATGAATGGCAGTGAGACAATACCAAAAAAAAAATAAATAAATAAAAGACTTCATTCTCATTCTTAAATTTGGATTGAATGGTTGCTTTAAATAAACCAGATAACAGTAGACCTTACCAAGTTTTTTTCTAGTTTGCTCTCTATATTCTTATAGAAGTTTACTTTCTAGCACAGATCTGTGATTTTTAGAACAAGACTCAAGTGATCCAAAACAAGTATGCCGAATATTTACAGCTATACATTTAAAGATCATGAGGTACATTAACATTAGGATACTGTGGCCAAAGCAGAAAAAAATTACGCTTGTGGCAGATTAGCCTCAACAATGTTTCATTTTCTAAGCGTGTTCATCAATGGCAGAGCATGATTTCAACAAAATCTTTTCTGTTTTTAATAACTAGAGAAACAAAATCAGTGATTCTATTTCTAGGTTTTAATGGATATCTGAAAAAGCTTTGTTTAGTTCTTCAAAGGTTATAACATGTTGTTTAGCAGGGCAAAACAGAACACATATTCTGAGGTATGTGCTTGGTTCAGCTGAAAGATTCCCGTCCATTCACATATTTATTCTAGTTACATAGATCAAGACTCATTTTCTCTCGTGGACTGGTGCTGTACAAAATCCAGTAAGTATGGTGTCAAGGCAAGGCTACATTACAGTACACACTAGATGCACAAAAATACCCAGTGAATGTGTCAAGTGAAATCACAGTACGTTGTAAAAAAGAAATGGCAATTTTGTAACAAAAATAATTTCTGCATGCAATAAAAAGATATCAGTTCTGCGCAAATGTATAAAATGGACTATATAAATAGTAATTTTACAAAGTGATAAATGCTGAAGTTTCAAATCAACATGTACAGACTTGACAGACCATACATACACTCTACAAAATATATTTTCCCTGCAGATGTATGAAAATACATCCTAACTGTCAGTCGCTAAGGACTGACTGCTACCAAGCCCAAGACATGACATCTGAAAGAAGATAATTCAGGCAACGTCAGAACTGGATCAGCCTGTTGCTGAAGTGGATTGTCTGCATGCAGTTCTTAATTGTTTCTCTGCCTGTTTGCTTCTTCCTTTTGCACTCAACCCATGAAGGATTCCAAGCACATATTGGGCAAAAGAAACTTCTGATTACAGACTCTTCCATAGTATTAAGTGAAAGTGACATCAAAACTAACAGTTAGACCAGACGATACTCTTTGACCACTGTACATACTCAAAGATGGTTAATGCATCCACAACAGGTACATCTTTGGTTACAATCCACAATGAGCTAACAAAACTCCAATGGTACTGAAACACAAATAAAATAAATGCCATATTCCAAAGTAATGGCTGACTGATGCCTGCTACAGAAAAGTAGCATCAGTCATTACTAAACACTCGCAAAGTCTTCCCTGCTCAGTCTTCTTTCACAGACAAATTCAAGCTCTGTATAAACGAAATAAAAACCATCTCCATGCAATTAGGTGGTAGAATAACTTAGGGCAGATCACTATTTTCTCTCTTATTCTCCTTTTATCACATCTCATTTTGACCTGTTTCTTCCGAAATTGTCCCAGTAAAAATTGGACAGCTGAGGCTTTCTATGTTTTAACACCAACATATCACAATGATAGGGGTGGGAGGCCTTGTGGCAACCCTGAAAGAGAACTGGATCAACAAGACATAACGCAGAAAGAAGCAGCACCAGTGACTGATATTCCTGCTGTGCCTCTTTCTGAGTGACAGCAGGTGAAATAATTGGAAGGGCAGAGAATGAAAAGGTGGTTATGAACTCTAACCACAGGCAGGATAAAGATAAAGAAGAGCATGGAGTTAATCACACGAATCACAATCTGCCAGGCACTGGCTTTCTCTTTTCTTGCTCTGGATAACTGCCATCTCCAAATGTTGACCCCTTCCCCCCCCCCATAAATAGCTCTTTTTCACTGCTATGTAACTTTAGCACAAAAAATTAATTTCTCTTTCATAAAACAGAATTCTACTCAGCCTTACTTTAACCATGGACTCGATACAAGCAAGGTATCTAAACACCATACTTGTCCAAGTCAGCCAACAATTATGGACAATCTCAATTTTGTTAATGATAAAGGGCGAGCTGTGGAGATGAATAAAGCCTGGATGTTAGATTGGCTTGTACTGGTTGCAAGTTGCTAATGAGATCTGCTGGCTGATAATGGTTCAAAATATTTGTTCTCACCCTTTTCTTGTATCTAGGATTCTTTCAAACCTTTCCACCCCCCTTTTCTTTTAGCTGTTTGACCATTGTAGTACCTGGGATGTAGGACTAATAACTGGAGATAACACTATGGTATGAGTGCTCATGCAAGATATACAAAACAAAAATACCTGACCCACCGAAGACCACATCATGGCTAAGGTTTACAGCTAGTCTCCAATAACAATAAAAGTTCTCTAACACCTCGATAATTCATGCCAAAACAGGTGTAATAGTCATTTAAGTAACACCAGCTGGGTTATCCCACTGCCTGAAAATGAAGACTATGATATGCAACCAATAAACTTCCGGTGCCCCAGCTCTTGCTTGCTAGTTAACACCAACGGAAAGGAACGGCTCTGGGACGATCGGCTCCTTCCTTAACTAGTGGCTTGTGAAACTCACGTCCAGGGCGAGAATGGATTTGAGCCCAACAGTACTCACAATAGTACTGCAGACATGTTACGTTGGCACAGAAGAATGGAGCAAACTTGCCTGCGCACCGCGACCCATGACACTCATCACACATCTGATCATCCAGCACATATGGTTTGACCTCCACCTGAACACAAGCAACAGGACTGGAATGGTTTAGTAGCAGTCTGCATAAATATAATTATACTACAAAACCCATCACTCAGACAAGCGTGAGAGACACTCAGTATTTCTGAACTGCTATGACTGAGATTTAACCCCTAGAATCTGACTTTCTGACAGGTGCCATGATGAATGGATGGGGGAAGGTGGGAAACAGGAGGAGAGGGTAAGACTAACTTATCAGCTACAGAGAGTAAACAATCCAACACCTGCTCACCCTTTTGTCGATGTCTCCATGCTGCAGCTGGACGAAGCGAGCACTGATGGCAGCAATGTAGCTCTGTTGGTTTGAGAAAGCTACACGTCCTGCACCTTTTGGATACTTAAGCTCTGGATCAGTATCAATACCAGCATAGCACACTCCACCATAAAGCCGATCCATGATCATGGCAAGCTCCACTAAACACAAAGAAAATTTTTCTGTTGGGTCCAGCAGATTGGACTAGGGTTCAGTGCAAACATAATGCACCAATGAAAAAGTTTGAATATTACCAAGATGAACATTAAATCTATAAAAGAGCAGATTGTGGTGAGGCCACAGCCTCAATAAACTAATAAAACTAAGAAAGTACGATGTAAGTGAGCTGTAATAGTCACCAGAAGTCCTATATCTTACCAGCTCTAAGAGGCCGAGGAACGCCGCCCACAAATATTGTCTTTCGGGGATCGAGAGGTTGTGAACCATCCATCACAAAATCTGAATCACTTAGTGTCCAAGGCCGGATCTGAACCTTTAGAACAGAGTAACATGTTTATTTTTCAAAAAGTATGCTGAAAAGACAAAACAAACATTTCATTACTGCTTCTCCACAGGTGTAGTAAGCTACTTTTAGCTGCTGGAGAAAGGTAAATCCAGATGTATCTATGGAAAGACCACATCCCTTATAACTAAAAATTTGATGCAATCATCAGCTATGTGGCCAAGATATGAGAAACGATTCCACAATCTGGACTTTTCTTGATTACACAGAAAGCTATCAGCACACACACATAATTTAACAAAATTCAATCCCTGAACAAAAAAACTGGCAGATATCCACTAATCAAGATACGTTCCCATCTTTTTCTTTTTAACCTTCCACTAAGATATTTGGTTCATGTTTAATGAACAACAAGCACGCCTGCCCAAATGGATTCATTAAACTCGAACCAAATGGATTCATTAAACTCGAAATTCATCTGTACCAATGAGAAGTCAAATAAGAAATCAGGAGGGTAGAGAAAGATCAACAGCAATTATCAGGATCATGAAGTATACAGAATATGTCTTAACAGTTCAGTAACACAGTGGAGATAAGTTCTAGCTAGCCTTTAGGCTCATGGTGCACCTAGAAGATTTTATTTAAAAAATCTGTCCCAATGGGAAAAAGTCTTCAAAAATTAAGAAATGTTACATGACTTATGCTTATGGGCACAAATGCTATTAAATACTTACTGGTTTGTCTTTCATAGTGGGGCTTGAGACACACCAGTAAAGTTTCTCTTCATCAACAAGACACATATCAATTAGGTTCTGTACTGACAGTTCATCTTGGAAGATGAGGAAACAATAACCTGTTTAAAAAAAATTCAAAATCTTGAGCTGCACATACGATAGTCCTCTGCTCAAATAGCTATGTCAGGCCAACACCACCAATGTAAATACTAAATAGCTAAATGTTTCTAAGTATGATAGGCACTATAGTGAATTGGTGCACATATATGTACAGAAGGTAAAGCAGCACAATGACATAAAAGAGCCATTTAAAAATTAACCTGAGCAGAACTGCTCTCAAGTGACTGTTTTTTTTACTTGAACATACTAACCAAACTGTGATTGTAAACCCCTTCTATTCATAAGGTATAAGCTTTCAAACATTAGCATTCTCACCTGGGCACAAAAATCAAAACTGTATATAAAATAGGTGCAGGAATATGCCCCATTATCATAGATCATAAGCCCTCTGATAAGCTGCAGGCCTCCTGTGAGTCAACCACACCCAAATAGTTATCCCAATTTTGACCTCTTAATTGGCATATATATATACCTTGTATCTTACAAAGGAAAACAATTAGTCATTTAAATTTTGGGGAAAATTCCTTGAAATAATCTTCTCTTATTTAAAAAAATGACGTTTGTGCTTTTAATTATGATATCTATGTTTATGCATGATATATAACGAATTCACATGATGCTTTACAGGCCATAAAACTGCTTCTGGGGAGAATGGGGAATGGGTAGTGCAGCTATTTTACATGAGAAACACTGGTGTGCCATTATCGCTGATTTTTAAAAAAAATCAGAATAAATGATGCTATGTGCAGCAAACAAAGCTTTATGTTTTACTAATACAATCAGAGAATATAACCATTATCAGATCTTTTCATTACTGTGCAAAAGTTTCTTGCATATAATAAAAGCAACCATGAACTATAGTATAAAACTAAAGAAAAAACAAGGTAGACACAAGAACTAAGCAATTAAAAGAGTACGACTAAATGCATGCTGATGGCAAATTTTTTTAAAAAATGGTTCACACTTTTTTTGGTTTGGGTTTTTTTTTCATGTTCTGTATATAAATAAGCATTTTATCAAAATAATTTTCACATATTTATATGTGTCTATACAAAAGTACATACTACAGTTTTAATTCTATACATTTTATTTTTGATTTTTTGTTCATTTACCAGCAATTCTTTCATTTCCCCAAATTCTTTCATTTCTTTCACTTCCCTCATGATACAGAAAGCACAAAATATAAACAATGGCAAACATGACTTCATCACAAACATCAAGGCCAACCTAAATTTAGAAACTACAACTTGAGATGATTTTGTTGTTTGTTTTTTACACAGCAAGATTCTTGACTAAAGATTTTCTTCAAAAAATAAATTGCAATTTTTGGAATTGGACTTAAAAACAATCACAAAATGATCTACTTTTAGTATTAGTACTATATGTATTATCAATGTGATCTTACACAAAGTTACAGTATTCTGAATTTAAGTGGTAACTTAAATCTCCAAAGCAATATGCAATGCAGTCAAGGCTAGCAACAGCCAGCCACTCTGGGCGGCTGTATCATCAGCAAAGCACAGATGGAGAATGTGTAGAGAGGACTCTCGAAGTGCAAATCAATAGGGAGTAGACGGATCAATGTTAACTCTGGGTACCAGATGGGAGAATGTTTAGCCACAAGCTGCCATCGTTGGTGCATAACCACAAGAACATATAAATGTCCTATGTTCACTGTGTCATGTTTTGTCCTCCTAAAAAAGCTAATAATCCCTGTGATTCCATACAAACTAATCTTAAATTGGAGGGGAGATTTAACCACTGCAACATGTTTTAAAAATGTATTGCTCAATTAAAAACAGGCACATGCAATGTTCCATTTTTTTAAAAAAAGGGTTACTGATCTGTTGTTATAACTTAACATAAGACACAATGTTAGACCATACACTGCCATGCAAACTATAAGTTCTCAAGATTTTGAGGGCCTCTGGCTGTTATGTGTGTCCTCCTACCAAAGAAGTGATTTTTTTTAAATGAACCAGTTTTACAGTTACAATATTTATGTTTTACAATTTTAAATTTTTATAGCAAACCTGACAGTCTGCAGTATGGTAATCTCTCTCTCACACACACACAACCCTCCTATACACTCCCAAAAAATGTGACATGCTTGCCAAAATGGGCATTTGGGTCTAGTGTACACAACCATGAAAGTGTCTGATGTCATAACTATCCAAAAGCATTGCTTTTCCAAAGTAAACCATTGTACATGTAGTTAACATTTTAAGTATATGGCACTAGAAATTATTCTGAACACAATGCACACTACTTACAGGCACATCCTTAGGATCAAAAAGAAACATCTATAAAACCTGGCCTACCAGAGACAGACAGATGCACAGTCAGTTCATACAGACCAGGCATGTACCATGCACAGGATCACCACTAGTTCCAACATGCACTTTTATGACCTTGTGTCACAAAAATTACATAGTCAAAACCATGTCTATAATATAAGAGTTGTGCAAGATCTTTTTTTTTTAAATATGTACACAGGCAGTGTGAAAGCATCTATGCCCTCACCTTTTGGGGGGAAATATGACTTTGACTCTGCTTTGTGTGGCCAGTCAACAACCAAAGGTCCAAATCTTCTGAAGGCTGCTGTAATCTCCTCTAAAGGAAGAAAAAGAAATGCAAGAAATCACCAGTGATAAAGCACTGCCAGTTCTGAAAATATCTCATGATATAATGTTTCATATTCCCAATCCCAAAAAAAGTATAAGACAAAAAATAATGATTTGTTGCGTTTCAAATTTCCAGTACTTTGAATGATTCACGCATCAGTATTAAACTAGAAAGACTTCTGATTTTAGCAATCTGACAACCATGTGAAATTTAATCATGAATGATCCAAAATGTCTACTTGTCCTCCAGATGTGTTACATGCAACTATTACCTCCTGCACATAATCACAATTTTCAAACTCAACGACTGTTGCCAAAAGAGAAATACAATCCAGAAGAAAATATGATGATATACCGTGGTTGCTGCAACCACACTCATATTATATATATATATAAGATGAACACCTGATTAGTGAGTTTCTGAGAAAATAATTAATAAGCCTGACATAGCCCCACTAATCTTAGGTTGAATTCTCCACACAGAACTAAGAACCATGCAGAAGCAATATTCAGACTAGGAACACTTCCCACCTGCATGCCCAAGTACAACCTATTTTTCTGAATAAATTTACAGTCATTTCACTGCTTCCCAAATTACACATGAACTAAGAAGTGTCGGTAACTGATATGTGAAATGTTCTGTTGTCTTGCTCTGCAAAACTTGTAAATTTCACTGACTCAATCAGAATGACCAATGCTGACAAATGTCTTCATGTCTGTCAAAGGGCAAAGTTCCTATGTTATACCAATGTTTTAATTTACATGAGTTAAACATAAATAGTCTCCAGGAAAATACAAAACTTGCCATGAAAACTTTCATTCACTGAGACTGGACCAACTTTAATTTGTAGGCTACTGTGCACAAGCTATAGAAAACCTGTTTGTGGGTGGGGACCATTTGCCTTGCTCCCCTACTGGTGTCAGTACACACTTACTAATACCATGAATACACAAACAAAAATCTTTTTGATTTGTTTTTTTTAATTTATCATTTTTTCTCCTCACAATTCCAAACTTTAAAAACCTTATCCACACAGATTGTTTTAGTCATTCGCTATGATAATGGTATTGCTATATTATTATTAACACTATCAGGATGCAGTATGAGTATGTCAGCATAATCAGAATCTATGATTATATGAATGTGATCATAATAGTAGAGTGAAAAGTAAAGATATAAGTGTTGCATTAATCACTCCAATTTCAACATCCCTAAAGTTACGCACAAATTTTAGGCATTGGTTTCTCCTTTTGTGTCAGATTTTATACCATTTGCACATTCCCCTGACACTTTAAGAAAACCAAGGACTCTGTTCTGTGAACACAACAAATGATTAGTTTCAACTTCAACATGCTTCCTTACCTTCATCAATATCTGGTGGCAGGCCCCCAACAAAAACTTTTCTGGAGTAACGCTCAATGCGCTCCATGCCAGAGTTTGGTGAGGAATGAGGTGAAGTGCCCAGGTTAGGAACAGTCTGGTCCAGAGAACCATCTTCAAGCAAGTGATTCTCTTCTATCAAGTAACTGAAGTAAGGCAGTTTACCTACAACATTCAAATTACACAAAATTAACAATTCACACAAAGATACTCAATATACACAAATGCTAAAATGGTCTGCATGTTCTGTAAACCATCATTGTATTAAGTTATATTATGTTGTTAACACCTTTTCTATGCATCCTCCGAGGCAAAACAAGCTGCAGAAAAATAGACGAGAAAGATTTTGGTTGCACAGTTCTGCTAAACACTGCTACTTTCCAGCACAAATTCAGTCAGTACCTGAAATGTCTGTCTTCATATTAACTGTTAGGGCAGTTTGAATTCACTGTGTTTGATGATGTAGCAACTTGAGCAAAAATCATGTCAACGAAAAGATAAATGCTATTAAGCTCTTGGGTGATTAAATATATGTAGGCATACAATGTGCTGGCTTCCCACCAAGCACCTACACATTAGAGTTTTAGCATTTTAACAAAACCTGCTGTTTACCAAGGCCCTAAATGAGATTTGTTTTCCTTGTTACAATGATGCTGGTTTCTGAGCTATAAATTGTAGTGTGGTACTGCATCAGTGTATAACTGGTCCATATATATATATATAGGAACACTGTAGGGTCATGATCTTCAGCCTTTTCAAGCAATGCATTTTAGTCCAAGTGGCTTCGCCTACCAATCCCCTCAGTGGTCTAACAGTTAAGGAATGTTCAAATTGCAAGGTTGGCAGTTCCCACCCAGACCAAGTGACACCTAAGAGTTGGAAATTTAAAATGTTATGTACCAGGTGCTCTGGCATGACACCTAGCACTACAGGATACAGCAGTAGAACTAGTTGGCCTGGTGTCAGTACATGTATAATGTGACTGGGTGGAACTGAAGGCCTGTGTTATGACAGCAGTCCCAGTGTGGCAGCACGTTAACTCGTTTCGAGCAATACCATCATGACATGCATGTACCTCATTTCCGACTTGATATTACTGCTGAGCAATAAAACCTACTAAAATTAAAAACCAACCCCCAAATCCTTCCTAAACATTCTCCATTCTCCAAACAAACTGTCTGAAATTGAATGAGCAAACAGAAGTGCCCTGAAACTTGTCCTAAAAGTTACACTAACATGGCAACAATGATGCCAGCATTTATTAAATCATATGGAATATATGATGAAGCAGTGGCAAGGAATAGGTGATAAAATCTGTAAATCAGAGTTGTTGATTTAATAATTAGAGTGTCTCTGTGAAATACAGGTGCTAGCAAGACTTGTAGGCTAGTGGAGAGGGGGGGGTGTGTGTGGATGAGGTGGATAAGATTGCTGTACATTCTATCAGGGCAGTCTACAACTATACAAGGGGCCTACTGTACATAGGACAGTTCACCCGAAAATGTTATGTCCAAAACAGCTAGTGATAATAACTTTTTCACCATAAATGCTGTTGATACCTATCTCAGAAAACCATGAGTTCAATTACTTACTTTTAAACCCTTCATGAGAATGATGTTCCATTGAAGCTGTTCTCATAATATCTAACAACTGGTTTTCAAGAGCAGGGAACTTCATTGTGTCAAACTGTCCAGTGCGATCCTACAAACACAAATCAAAAGCCATAAGAAAAAGCAGTGACAGGGAGATATCGAGATAGATATATAATATTGTAGCAATCTTGTTATCATATCTGTACTGTACATAAAAAAGCAATCTAGCCTACGACAATGTAAAAGCCACATTTTTTTGGTAAATGTATTAATTACACAGTGCATTTTCCACCACAGTATTTGAAAACCCAGATATCAGCATTGTAAAATAATATTTCTGTCCAATCATTTTTTAGGACAATGAAAACATATTTTTGATGTTATCCATCTCATCAGATTTTGTGGAGTACTGTAAAATGTCTAGGCTTTATAATGTCAAATTTCAAGTAGTTGGCTACACATTTCTTCATAAACACCGACATGTGTGATTATATTAGTATCTAAATCATGAAACACTCGCTATTTACAAAATAATATTCAATTTCAACTTCATGTTCAATGGATCACAGAAAGTCACAGATTTCAAAACAAGAAACAAAAGCATGTGTACAAAAATTGCTGCTGTCCTTCACACAGGGTCAAATGCTTTGAAACTGAGGCTACTTTCTCAAGTATTACCAACTACATATCAAAATAACTTACTTTAATTCATGCTATTGTTACTGATATTAATAATTAAGTGACAAACAAACAGTCAGAAACTATGATTCATGGTGTTTTCATGATAAAGATTTAAAAAACAGTTACACTTACATACACAGAACCATCTACTGTACATATATCATGAAAGTTTTATTCGTGCTGGTCGGGAAATGGAAAACAAGCAAATCTGCTACTTCTCCTCTGTCCCTATTGCTGTATCCACCTGCTGCTAAATTATGAAGATAAAATTATCTGATCTGTTTAAAAAATGGCCTTTTAACTTTTTTTTAGCCCTACCATGTTGGTTTATCTGACTGATGAAGATGGAACTGCTGTCTATTTGCTGTGTATTATGTTCATAACAAGCAAAGCCTTTTGGAACCAGATCTGCAGTGGAGATAACCTTTATGATCAGTTACTTTAAATTGAAAAACTGGTCTCTCAGCCTCAGCACCAGTTACAGCCAATTCAAGAAGCACAGAACAGTTGCCTCCCTGTAGGATTTCCTAAAGTCAAAACTCTTTTTAAGCTGGGATAGAATTAGTTCACCCTGCAAATCCATGGCTTAATGAAGAGTAAACAAGAACTTGAAGCATATGCTCCAGTATTCACTTCATGATTCATCACTTCTGATATTTATCAAGACACCCCCTCCAAGCCCCGTACAACAGTCAACTCGGTGAAAGTAACACATGTGTACACCTATAAAAATGCCAAGACACTGATTAAATGTTTTGTCATTACATCACTGAAACTTGGCAGAAAAAGTTACAGTTGATAATAGTTCAGGTCCCTTAAAAACTGTATAGGTCTGTGTGAAACAGAAAATTACAATTTAAAATTAACAAATATTTTTATTCTATATATAATAAAGCATAAATTTATGGGCCAGTAATCATATGCTAATTTTTACAATGGCAATTTTTAAAACTATCTTGCTAAAACAAGCTGTTGGTATAACCTAAAAATGTAGCTATAACCTAACAAACATTCTCACCTGATATGTAACGAGCCCTTCTCTGTGAATGCCCATATCATCCGAGGTGCTCAAATCCAGCTGCTTGATACTTGCTGTAGCTTGATGAATCTGACCTGGAAAAGAGGTGCTCCTGCGAAATTTTGGGGGTGCCAAGAGGGTCTGCTGCTGGTGCTGCTGTATTTGGTGTTGAATGCTCTGTTTCTTCATGCTCAACGGTGTCAAAGTATTGACGTTTGGCACAGACCTGCGTTGGTGCTGAGGCGGCATGCTACCCCAAGGGCACAGTGTCGCCTGTCCTTGCTGGCCTGGCCAGGTAACTGGTGCTTGATGCGCGTTGGTACTCCAATTTTGGTAAGACTTCGGATGGTTACTTAACATGATGTTGGCCTGTCGCTGAGGAAAATTATGATGAGCCGTTATAGCGCGTCTTGCAGCAGATGGTTGCTGATGAGGTCCAGTTATGCCAACATGACTAACAGAGTGGAATCCTGGAGTGGTTTGGCCTAGCACGGAGTTCGGTGCTGATGGAAACTGCTGGAAGGTAACAGTTCCATTAATTGACTGAAAGCCTTGGAAAAAAGTATCGTCTGCTGGGGCCGACGACCACTGGTTTAGATCCAGGCCAGCTGAGGATGAAAGGGAAACAGGTGTAACGTTTACATTTGGTACAGTATGGTCTGCTGTCGATAGACCCAGATGGAGAGGCGATGAATTCAAAATATCACTTTTTTTTTCTTCCGCTGTGTTCGGTGGTAGTCCATTTTTCATATTTTTACTGCTTTCGTCTTCAAGCTGTTCAGTGCCATTAGTTTGCAGCGGGTTTGGCGATAACGCAGTTTGTTTTGCAGAAGATTTTTCGAGCAGTGTGTCATCTTGCATTTTAACACTCAGAGGCAACGGGTCTGTGAAAAATGACTGATTGTTTATGTCTGCTAGCTGATCAAAATCCACGGGTGATAAAGCTCTTACGTATCTGTCTATCTGAAGTCCAAAATCCCCCATCAGCTGGCGCAGTTTGTATTATATGAGATTCTTGCGCTATCAGGGGAACGTTGCTGCCCGAGATATTCTGTGCTCCGCCGCCACGTCTGCCTCTCCAGCACACTGCTTAACTGTACACACTCTCGTACCCAATGCTCTTTGTTTCCAAATCTGGCGACAGCCTTCGTGGCACGCCATTGGATGAATGAAAATTAGAGGGAGAGATAATCATATGGATGGAATATCTGAATTATATTTGAATAAATTTGTTTCAATCACGCGAGCTCCCGTCATTAGGAACATTGAGTCAACAACAGGAACAGAGAAAACTACACTGTTACTGATAATTTTAACTGCTCGACGTTGCAAATGCAAGAGAGCGTGTGTGCATGCGCGTTCCAGGGCCCGGTCAGACTCCATAAATAGCTCTAGTTTCGATTTTTCCTTACCGCGAGTATGAGAAAAAGTAACTTTTACGACATTACCAATATTAAATATTCAATAATTTATAACTGCGGACATGAACTATGATGTATACTGCTGTGATTTAGCACCTTTTTCATTCTATTCCTTTTTATCAGCAAAGACTGAGTGAATGAGATTATTGTTACGTCATGAACGATCGCGAAGACGCGAGTGCAGTCTCTAGCTTGGAATCCGCGGATTGCGTGTAAGCAGAAAACAGACTGCCAACGATCTGCGTTATTAGAAACTATATTCTGTACTTACATGGAAACATCAACTTGGAGATGTTCATTATTCCCACTGCACACGAAGGTCGACGAACAGCACAACTGCGCAACACTGCTGTGTTTGTGTACGTCAGGAGTCACAATGACAATATGCGGTTGCCACGTTATATGGTTATCGATGTGACTCGAAAAACACGATCCAGATTAGGCTAGCCTGTCACTAAAACATGTGTTGCTATCGTGCACGCGTGCTATTGTTACAGGCGTTACAGCGTGATGTGATGTGTGTGCCGCATCAAAGTACTGTGCACGGAATCTTGACGTTATCACACGCATCTTTTGGGGGTCTTCAGAAAGTGGCACGGGAAAGAACTCTTCACGTCTTGCGCCTACTGCTTTACTAACATGCCCGCAGTATCCGGGTACTGCGACAATAAGTTCGGAGGTATAGGCAGCACAGTGGAATGAAAATAATAGTCTGCCTTAAAAACTTAATTTTAATTTTGTTTGTTTTAGTTATTTGTCTATTTGTGTTCTGTTCTGATGAAAGGGTAGTGCCCCGAAAGGTCGATTGCTTGCATGGTTCAGTTGTATTCACTATATGTATTACATTGAATGAATCTTGTTAAGATTGTTAATGTTGTTATTTTTAAGACTTTAAAGGGCTGGGAAAGTCGTTTTAGCGAGATCTGAACGCTGACGATCACGTTGTATCGTTTCTCATCTGTAGTTATTCCTTTAATGTATACTGCTCAAAAGAATTGAAAGACCCAGTGCAAACTGCACGCGCTGCGCGAGGTCAAAACACAAGCCAGTAGTCACAACGGAGCTGAAGTGTACCTCATTCATTATGATGTAAATCCCTCTGGTTATCGTAGGGCGTTTTTAAGAGTTACAATAAAAAGCACAGGCAAATATTACTATGTTACGAACATTGAAGCCACAACTCTTGTAGTTTGGTCATGAGGAATCTGCTAGTAGGTAGAATGGTTCTTGGTGGAAGGGGTACGTACAATCGTTCTCTGGTCACCATTAGTGAATGCAGCTGCCATGGCCATGGCGAAGGGACACAGTTGGGTGTATTGTTTAAACTGTTAGAAGCAGAAAGGCGGGACTTCATCAAGGGTGATTTTCCAACTGCAGAACCACTCAATTTCCCCCACCCCAATTTAGTAAGATAGCTTTGACGAATTGATTCGAATGTCTGCAGCAACACGTGCGTACTGGCTACGTCAGGGTTTTCTTAACTGCACGATTCTTAGACGAAAAATTCTAGGCTTCAGCCTAAAGCAACCAGTTGGATGTTGCAGCTTTTTTATGTGGTCTTCGACTAACGTCAAATGTGCCCGTTAAGAACCGTGCTTGTGTGCGTGTAATGCTGGTCCAGTCTGACCAGGTCCACTGAAGATTGTCAACAGCCAACACAATGTAAACATCTAATTCAGTTAACCGTTTAAGCGTTACTAGCTATGGCAGAGGCATTTGTCTTTGTTTACATTGTATGAGCACAATCGATTAGAATGGGCGGAAAGGAAAGACTTCTTCACGGGACAAACCCATACTACGAATGAACAAATTATTTTTTTAAACCGATCGCTAGAAGTACTTTGTTTGAAAACATCAAAAGAGGACTGTGGATATATGATGGAGGAACTTACAGCGCAGCAGTCTTTTACTGTGCCGCGTTTTTATTCAGCCAAAACAATATTGTTTACCTATATCTTTACCAAGGGTTGGCCGTTAACTAGTAATGAACATTTCCAAAACAGATATATGCAAACACCGCACTCACGCTCGCACGTCCACACACAGAACGAAACCGAGAGGGTTAAGGTGGCAGGGAGGGGGGAGGAGGTAGAGGGGTTTTATTGTGTAACGTCAAGTCACCAACACAGGCTATCGCATGACAGGAAGGAGAAGAAAGGAGGATACTTGTCTGTCCTCCTGTCTGTCCTGGATTTGCAACAGAATACACGTCGCCTGTCGTCTCAGCCAGTTTTGTAATTGGTTATTGGTTCTAGCTCTGTCCTAACAGGGCTCGCATGGGCGCGTCTCTTTGCTCATCTCGCTGGCAGGGCCAGAGCTGGACGAGTCAAGCTGTGTCGGGCGACACGACAAGCGGACAACTTTGTCACATCGGCTGGGTTTGAAAAGATAACACAGCACTTCGGAGAATGTAGTCGCCAGTAGAGCCGAAGGTATTATCTTGGTCCAGACTCGGACATCATTGAGAATTTGGAGGTTGTGTAAGGGGTGGGGGAGACTTCTGTAAGAGGGAGGGGTTGGATACCGTTCCCCTGTGCTTGTAAATACGTGTGCTTGTGTGTGTGTTGGGGGGGGGGGGTGTACTACAGAGCAGGAACTGAATGAGCGGCGCGTGTCGGGGAGAGCATGTAATCTATTCTACGTTTTGTCTATTGTTTTTGTATTCTACGCATGTATCTACCAACATCAGGACACTTTCCTGGTGCATCACAATTGTCACTGGGCCAAATAAAGTATATTGTTTAGAGGCTGGAGAGATTGAAAAGAGGTGATCAGAAAACGCATGAAATAAGCCTGAACAGAGTAAAGAACATTAAACAGACTGACCACCACCTACACTTTCTCTCACGCACACACCTCCATACACAGGGGCGTGCGCATACAAACATGGACACAGTTTCTACCACCCACCACCGCCACCACCACACCATAAAATGATGCTCTTTGTTTCCTCAAACTTAAAAGCCCTCAGGTCACGTCCTTAGAGTCAGCTGACATGTATATGGAAATAGTTGTCGCCAAAATACTCTAGCGAACCCTTAATTAGACTGTGCGGGATTAAAATGGAGTAAGGCGTGGGAGGTCACTTCTCGCTTACAGCGCACCTGGGGCCAGGGGACGACAAACCCTTCGTCGCTTGAAAGGGAAACGTGGGCTGCGTGAAGAGATGGAAACGGTCCACACGCTATTTGAACGAGGCTGCTAGAAATGCGTGCGCAAGCGTGCTTGTGCGGGCTCGAGGGAAGGGGAAGAAGGCTAGGTAGTGGGAGATTTTCTGTCTATGCCGTTAACAGTTCATTCACGCAACTTCTGCATGCAATCTGTAGGTGGATCAAGAAGGAGGTTGGAGGTTATAAGATCAAGTGATACGAATATCGTCTCTGGATATGAAACGTGAAACCCTTGCTGTAAGAGGTGTTCTAATTAGACGTAAAGAAGTGGCTTTCAGTGTGTCCAAGGGAAAACAATTATTTTAGCGGTCCTCATATGAATTCGATCAGTTAATTTTCACTACACCAGCTAGTGTTTCTCCAAATACGTTTATTCGGCTTTTCTTTAATGTACTACAGATAACTTGATTTTATTTCCCTTGCTCAACGACGGTTGATGGCTAGTTTTCTTCCAGTTGTATCCTTCCCTTCCTCCTACCCTCACCCCACTCCCCCTCCCCGCCGTCATATTTTCTGCTGTTTAGCGGTGGTTCATTTTGCGAGAGCGTAACTAATGTACTGCACGACAAAGGGGGAGACTTAACCTGAGGTAGTGCCAGTATACTGAAATAGGCTTGCAAATGGCCCCACTAGATCTTCAGTACTGGGATAGGGGTGGGGTAACAAAAGTAAATGAAAGAAAATAAAAGTCAGATTACTGTACCGGAAACGGGGACGCAGATGAAGAACACTGCAGTACCTGATAAACAGCTGGCGTGAACAGGCTGAAGGAAACAGCGCTACAAGGCGGCCGCATTAACAGAAACTGCCGGAACAACCACAGTGCCGCCAGGAATATCTATCGATTGACCGGATTTGTCGGAGAAGGGGGTGGGGGCGGGTGGGGAGAGGTGGATGGCCCCGTACAGCTCGGTCGCACGAGCAACAGGCAACGGACGCAGAAACAGGCTTCTGCAACAAACGTGCAGCTGCAACCGTGCTTGAAGTTGGGTCTGCAACAAATTCATGGGCGACTAATCTGTCAGAGTGACTGAGAATACCGCGTCGTTTGGAGCCAGCGGAAGATCGAGAATGCGACACTTAAGCCCATTCAGGGCCAGTGGGAGGCTGGGAGAGCCCCTCTGGGCGCAGAGGGGGTTGCCAGAATGATTTTGTGACCATGCAAGGCCGGGGTCACAGGGCAGAAAGGATCCTAGGGTAGCATGCCGGGAAAACAGAGACCATCCTACGTAGGATAGTACACGGAAAGGGATCCGGCAAAGGTCTCAGAAGAAAGTACAGTTGGGTCAAATGACTTTCAGCCCCATTAGGGTTAAACATACATCTATTTCTTCCAAGGGATATGAGGGAAAAGACAACTGGGGTCATTTCCCCCGAAAGGGACACTGCGCAGAAATGTGTGTTACGTTAGGAGAAAACGAGTATATTTCGCGTAAATAGCGAACTGCGGGTGCTGAGTGTGAGGGAATCCAGGGAGAGTTTGCATATGGGGCGCCAACATTTATAGGTGCATGACACATGCTGATGCACGAAATCATGTGTCACGTCAGTAAATGACCTATCTGAAGTCGGCACCGAGATGCTGCCACAAGAGGAAACGTGAAACGGGCGAGGGACGTAAGGAGTCATGTTTCCCGAAACACTAAGACGCTGCCCCAGATCATTTGTGGACGCAGAAAGCTACAACACCACCCGAACACGCCCGCGTACGCGACGACGTACAACAAAATCGGACCTTTGATAAAAGCTGACATTTACCCGTCACATATATGTTTCGATTTTTCGTCAACGCCGTCAATGCACATTTTTGGACAAGGAGGTCTGATCAATCATGCTGGTACTAAAACCCCAAAGTAAAACATCTTATTCTTCTGTACTATGGCTGACCGCCTATCATCACCTTTCAAAACAGGTGTTCGTTCAAAATTGGTTGATAGTTAATGCATACGTAACATTAAATGTAATTATACTTTTTAATTTAAGCTACTGTACAGATAAATACTCTGTGCTTTTTAAGCTAAGCTGTTGTTCAGATGAATACTCTATGCTTTTTAAGCTAAGCTATTGTTCAGATAAATACTCTACACTGCTAACTGTAAGACAAACAAGTTATTTCAATGATAACTGTCATAGTAACTTTTTTTTTTAGAAAAAGCTGTAGCTTGTACAGTCGCACTTGCCGCCATTTTTTGTTGGCCTGTACATACACAGACATACATTCGGGGTTTTTCATTTTTTGATCGGACTTGTATTTTCTCATACTTAGATTCTCTAGGCCAGCTTTCTGTCTTTTTGAATAAATGTAAACGCATTGTATTGTATGTTGTTATACCATATGTTGCCACATTTTGTATTGTATATTTCCGGCTCATCTGCAGTCCTGAATAGGGTGCACTATACATTGTTTTAATTTTAAAAAAAACCTCCTATAATCAGCCAGCACTGCACTTCAGTAAAATTTCGACTAATGAGATCCGAAACGAGGCCAAGCAGATTATATTACGGTCGTGCAGTTTTATCGCGGTAAAGAGATTTGCACCAGCTTATTTTTACAGGTTTTTTTTTAATTCTTCATCGAAGCTTATGTCGAAAACAATTTTCACGCATTTCAGTCTATTACCATCGTTGAGAAGGTTTTATGTTCTTTTCTTGTAGCAGCTTCTTTTGTTATAACCGCGCAAAATTGAGCTTAAGTCCTCGGGATGGGAGAAGTCAATTTGAGGTTTAAAAAATCATCATCATCATCATCAGTGTCGTCGTCGTCGCCGCCGCCGCCGCCGCTTTGTATCCCTTCTTGGACATTGGCTGCATACGAGAGTCCCCTAGGCATCTTGGTCCGAAGGCAGTATTTCTAGCTGTCCCCAGCTATTGCCCATCCTCCTGCCATCCGCCTCAAGGTCACGGCGCCAGGTATTTTTTGGGCGACCTCTTTTCCTCTGTGGGATTGTCTTGTGATGGTGGTTTGCGGACGGTGTGACCAATACACCTCCAACGGATTTCATCTCCTGCGGGGTGGGTGGGTGCTATCTTGTTCGTTGCCAGAGTTCTTGGCTGCCGAAGGTATCTACTAGGCCAGATCTACAGGAGATCCTCAGACAGATGTTGACGAAAGTTTGATGGTGGTGAGAGTAGTTATCCATGTTTCGGTTTCATCGAACAGAACTGATTTAAAGCCGGTGTTGAATAACCTTATCTTGATGTTAATGGACTACAGCAGCAAGCGGAACTAAAATAACGTAAAAAAAGACCTGATTGAAAAACCCGACTGAAAGTTTTACCCTTCACTACCTCAAACAGATCTGTAGCACCTACCGCAGGTTTAGCCGCTGACAGCTGCTTACCGGAAGATAATGCGTTACAATAGTTGACACTCAACAAAAAGAAATGTTTAACGTTGCTGGCAAGTGTTGGTGCCGTAAGGCATCCTTCTTATCGCCTCAGTTTCTTGTTAGCGGCTTAGCGTTAGCGCTACTTGGGTACCTGGGGCAGTCCATAACTCACAACGCTTTCACTTCAGGAAATTTGTTTTCTCTTTTTTGCGCCTGCACTGGACCGTTGTATAGTTTCGGCATTTCCGGAAAATATGCGTTTCCTTTTTGTATGTGGTCAGTTTCACGCAGTGAATTTGCCACGATCCGCTGTGCCAATCCAAGTTTAATGCTATCTATGACGTGAAGTAGATCTCGCTGATAATGCGGAAGATAGAATATATAAAGCGCATCTCTTTTGAAGAATTCCTTGTTTCTGAGCCAAATGTCGGAATACATCAACTCAGTGAGCTTTCGACGCTTTTCCTCGTCGTGAGGACCACAGGAAAGTACCTGGGTAGAAAACTATTTGCGAAACTCTGGCACCACAGTGCGTTTCAGCTGCCAACTTTTGGTAATTAAAAGCCCTTTGAGGCCTCCCACTTTAAATTCTTTTCCAACATTGGGATGGGCAGCTTGCATGATTGTTCTTAAGCCTATTCTGTGTCTTTAGACCACGAGAGGGGGGGGGGGAATCTTGCAACCAACCCCAAGGCTCGTAAGCCACGACTGGGTATACTGTCGATGTCATAGGTAGAATGGGTACTATACAGATAAGAAGCTGTGATCATGCTACCTGCCCAAAGGTTTCGTAAATCGTTTCCCTGCACTAATGTACATGCCTATCAGTTTATGTATGTCCCGCTCGCCCCATCACCAACCTCCCCTCTCCGGTCCCTCCACCCTGCCCCCGCATCAACTGCAGCATATGCAGAGGTTTCTGAAGGGACCAGACAAGCGTTTTTCTGTATCGAAAATGAAGCATAAATGCCCATGCAACCTATGTCTCGTGAAAACAGTGACGTTTGAAAACCTGAATGACAACCATAGGTCTCCTTCTGTTGGTGGTCTACCCGCGCCTATCCTGGGCTTTTCAACAAAGTAGTTCTGAATACTGCAGATCAGCTGCTGTGACAATCGTTGTTTTAAATCGAGATTAGGCTGAACATAATAAAAATAGCCTGCGAACATTTTCCCCTGTAATAGCTACGTCACACAGTATACCACTATTGGCTTGTGGTCGGAGCTTTGGCCCCTGAGGACTGAAGCACATGTGGTTTCCTCGCCTCAAAAATAAGGAAGGTGCACCGAGCGCACGGCGGGCGGGCCATAATGCTTTCAATTTTCGGAGGTCGGAGTCGAGTCAGCAGCCAGGATGCCCCCCCCCCCCCACCCAAGAGTCCGAGCTCCAGGCTCGAGGGCTACATCTGCAGCAAAGAGGACGCAGCACCGGGGAGCCGCGGCAGGGAGCTGGGCGCCGCATATGCTGCAGTTGATGCGGGGGCAGGGTGGAGGGACCGGAGAGGGAAGGCTGGTGATGGGACGAGCGGGACATGAAAATCTAATCCGCATTAAGTTTTGATGTCAGAGCATGCGTCCTGCCAAAACAGCTTGAGCGAAGCCGCTTTGCGTCCAGCGGATAAGCTGTCAGCAAGATCTGAGACCTCCATAGTCCGGCGCTTCTCTCCTCCTCCTCCTCTTTCTTTCCTTCTTTAAGCATTGTGTGAACGCAAAATAGTCGTGCAGAGGGTGGGAGATGGCAATTTGTGGCATGGATGATCGAGATTCGGTGCAAGACAGAGTCAAGCACGATTGTGTCGGCGCCTTTTGTTCTTGCAGATTTATGAAGCAGACGATCCCGGACAAAATTCTACATTAAATCTATTTAGATTTCAAACTGACGTGGCGGTTTCGCATGAATCTACGAAACACAAAACGGTGGTGAGGAAACAGTCCAACTGTCTCTTGCCAAGATTTTATGGGCTTTCTCTCAGTTAAAGTATTTCCTCCCAAGACTTCTTCATGCAAATGAAACAAAAATGAAAATAAATAAGTTGTTTGTTCTGGCAGCGATGTCCTGGTTTGGAAGAAACTGAATCTGGCTGGGTTTTGTTTTCGTTTTGCAAACTATTTAACTGACTGTTTACAATTGTTTGAACCCGGTTTAAGACCTTGCATTTGTGCCCGCATCGGCACGTACGCGCGCACGCTTTTGTTGATGTATACTACCCCCCGACGACTGCCTAATACACTCACTGTTGTTGTGTGTGGGTTTATTTGTGTACATTACTGCAAAAGCTCTGAAATATGTCACAAACTAGTTTTTACTTAACTTCCTCGCAGCTCAAATATTTTCTTCTAAGCAGCTTTACGGAGTGAGCAGGCTTTACAGACAAGACCCTAATTGGAAAGGGAAAGTACGAGCAGAGAGCAGAAACTTAAATGTTGGCCAGGGATGTCTGCTTTTTCTCTCTCTCTCTCTCTCTCTGTGACATTATATACTATCGCGAGGGTGGGTAGGGGTCGTAATTACCTAACTGCCCACATACTCATGAAGTTCGCGCCATTGCCAAGAGCAAACTGGGGTCTTGAAGACCACACAGTGAAACAGAGCTGGATGGGTGGAACTGGCCGCAACTTTCCTCTAGAAACTGACTGGCAGTGTGTGGCCAGTCACCAGACAGTGCGGCGGCCAGAGAGAATTAACAGCACACGGCTTGACATTAACTCAATCACCTTTTTTAAAGTCAGTTTTGTCTGCCAGGAGATGACCTCTACTTGACCAGCCAAAACACTCGTCTTTGAAAATAGTGAATAATGTTCGAAAGCGCTTGCACATCCTGGAAAGCTGAAAGAAATTGTTCTTGCCCAGTAACTAAATTTACTCTGAAAACGGTGGTCGGGTTATTGTCACGTGTTGGGGTCTGGTGGGTCAAGGAGATTGCACCATAGATTCCAGGTGTGAACCATCCTCGACTCTCAGCCCTAATTAAGGTCTATTATCCCCTTGTTCAAGCCGCCATCTAGCCGCTCACGTCATCACCAGCCCAGGATTAGTTCCCTGTTTACACTTATGACCGGGGGGTACTGGCCCTAGAAACCAGGGGCAAGGTGTTAATTACCTGGGGCTGCTAGGGTGGGATTCGTGAAGATGTCAGGCTCACCAGGTGTACGTTAGTTGTTCAGGGAAGATTACGTAGCTGGAGAAAACTAGCGACGCGTAGTGTCGAGCATCAAGAGCTTTGATGTAGCCGCGCGAGGTAAACAACCA
>SMGT01003379.1:173233-215311 GCA_004794575.1 Lanistes nyassanus
AGACACCACACTTAAACTTTGTTTCTTGTGGCGGGATGGGTGGGGGGGGGGAAGGAGAGATGGAGAAGGGGAAAGTAGAGAAAAGTTCAATCTAGCTCTGCTACCTCCTGCATACGAAATCTTTAGTGCTTGATCATGCGCGTCTGGACAAGTGTCAGCGTGTATGCACCTGTTCGGGTATTCTGTGTGTGTGTGTGATCGAGAGGAAAGATAGAGAGAGAAGGTGTCTGTAATGAGCGTAAATGTGTGTGTGAACGCATGCTTTCTCAACCAGTGTCTTTTACAGTTACATGTCTTTGCTTTCAATCTGTTTCCTATCGGTCTCGCGAAGGCTTTCTGGCGTCACTTCTGTTTCTCATCCGAAAGGTTGGGAGGAGGGAGGGGGGCCTTTTGTAAAATGCGTTTTTATTTTCAAGCGTTGCTCCAGAGATCCACACAATCACCGGTGGTAAGACCGCACTGTAACTCGCTCTGGCCGGACTCCAAACCTTCCAGATTGAATGAAGGGTTCTCAGCCAGCTCTGCTTCGCAGCGTCTGTCTCCCTGCCTCCCTCTCTCTCCATCCCTGCTTCTCTGACACACAATGTACGCCCCACTATTCGAGAGACGGACTGACGCGCGCACTCACGCACGCACTCGCACACACGTAAGACGCCGCACGTGCACACACACACACGGAGAGAGGGAAGGAACTCATCTTTAGACGCTGAAAGAATTCAACCGGAATCTGCAGGTTTCCACATAATGCGCAAGACAACTACGAAATAACGATCAGGGTTCGAGTAACTAAAAAGTCAGCAGACCTATGCTCTGGTGAACGACCCAGCACACCCAGTTTTCTTGGACTTGACCGGCATATCGCTGTGGGTGTCAGAGAGCTCGTTTTCGCAAAGAAGAAACACACACCCATCCGATGTGGAAGATACGCGCCGCTCCCCACCCCTTTGCGCAAACGCAAAGTCTCGGCCATTGTGACATGTGTCGCTCATTTCCTCAGTTACAAAAACCTGTTGCTGTCATCTATTCTTGCCTGTTCGGTCTGTGTAGCATGTTGCTGTAACACGTAGAAGGGAAAATAATTGTCGCTGCACTATTGTAGAAGCTTTTTTTTGTAACCGCTGTAATTATCGTGGTCACCCATCGCTTGCGTGGCAGTCAAACATTTGTTGGGCGGGGGCAGGGGGATGGTGGGGGTGCGTGAATCCTGGTCGACTTAACCCGTTCGCTGCTGACTGTGCCTGGGGCGAATCCCCTGCCTTGCATGGGCAAGCGGATGGCAAAGTGGAAAGAACGCTGACCTCCGAACGAAAAAGTGCGAGTTCGATACCCATGCGCCTTGCCACACTGCCCCCAGTTGACCCAGCTGGGATGGGTATCTGAGACCATGGGTCAGGGCAGGTAAGGTACCGAGCAAGAGGATGATGCTGCCCCGCAGAAAAGTGGGGGTCTCATACACCAGGACTGTTCCACAACCTAAAAACATGTCACAGGACAACAGACTTTAACTTCACCTGCACTGTGCCTGTCTACACGGTGTAGTAATGACACAGGAAGACAGCAAGCTATCGCCACGAACCCCAAGAGCATAAGATGGAACTTAATTATTGAATAGCCACCTTTTCCGTGTCCTTCCGAGACGAGTGAGTGTCGATTCCCGCCAAACCTATACCCTCTTTGCTCCTGCATGCAATATTTCCTAGCTGCAAGCATTGTTACCGGACACAGGGGTGTCACCCCCCCCCCCAATGAAAAAAAGACCACTTTACTCCGCCTTCAACATTTCCATGCTGTAGGCGCTGTGAACAGACGCAGCGGTAAGCAGCAGACGCGAGTTGCTTGCACGTGAGAATCACGTGTAAAACTGGGTAATGACGTCAGGGGCCGTCTCTTTGTAAGCAGGGTCGTTGACGTCACGATTAGCGTTAATTGCGACCCTCGCCCGTAGCCAAGACACGAAGCGAGACGTAACACTTTTGCTGGTGTTTGGCGGTGAAGAGTGACGCGCGGCAGTTAAGAGAACACCGATTTCTTGAACGGCTCTCACGCCGTAATGAAAACGTGCGTTTTCTTGCAAACTGTGTGTGTGTGTGTGTGTGCGCGCGCGCGCGCGTGAATGTGTGTGTGCATGCATGTGCTTGCATAGTGTGGGTACCTGTTCGTGTTTGCATAGAGTGCGTGCGCGTGCGTGTCTTAGTGGGGGAGCACGTGCGTGCGCGTTTAAAGCAAGCGTTACTATAGTGACCTCTCAACCCAGCCAGCGGCCAGAGAGCCAGGTGATCAAACTATAACGTCACTTCACCACACAAAACGTTCAAGGGCTTCTCCATGGCGATAGCATGCAGCTCTCTGGTCTTCAGGCTGGCAGATGTCCACGTGCAGTGCAGTCTGTCCTGATTCCGTGCACACTTGGATCTTGGTACTTGGTAGGACTAGGCAACAACGTGCGAGAGCTTGGTTTGCAGTGTTATCTCTCTTGATATTGGAACGGCTGCACGGAGAGTGCTGGCAGTCTCGCGCTGCAGGCGGCTGGAACATTTTCAGCAGTGCTTCCTGTGATCACGAGTTCCGAAAATCCTCAGCGATATTTAACATACTGATCGGTTTCTAAGCAAAAAGTCGTTTATCAATTTCTTAATTAAAAATTTTAGTACCTAGATGAAACAATATTTGACATATATAAACACACACAAACACACACACACACACACACACACACACACACACACACTACATTATAATGATGTTTTCTCCAATTATTTTCCTGTACTCTGTCTCACTAGAAACATCTGTTCTACCTTTATCACGAAACCAGTTTTGCTTGGGGTTTTTGTTTGTTCGTTTTTTTGCTCTCTATTTTTTATGCGTAAGCAATCAGTTTTTCAACCCCTGTACAGCTTTATAAAATGGCGAGACTAGGAGGTAATAATATAGAGGCATCGGAAGCAATTCTAACGCCACCTTTTATGTATGCACTTAAAATAACTGTCATAACGCATTTCGTCAGGTCCTGACAATTTTAAAAGTTCTCTGATGGCACGTTCAGAACAATTTTCACACAGATTTTTTTTGTCAGTTATATGTGACCGGCAAATTTGTGTTGTGCGTTTTACATTTTGATATAATGTTTTGTTGGCCAGTATTTGTTTTCCTCCCATGCATACGTTATTTTTCTGTTTTCATACAGGAGCGTGTGCACAGCCCTATAGCCCTCCGGTGATGTACATAAAATTCCGTCTGTTTATGACTCAACAGAGGCTTAAGCCCATTGAGCATAGCTGGGGGCTTTCCGACCTCGTGCATTTTTCGTAAGTACAGAACACCACAGTCATGTTGCAAAGATGGGCAGTGTGAGCACCAGGTATCTAGACATTCTAGTCAGTCAGTCAGGCAGGCAGGCAGGCAGGCAGGCAGGCAGGCAGGCAGGCAGGCAGGCAGGCAGGCAGGCAGGCAGGCATTTTAGTCTGTCAATCAGCCATTCTAGTCAGCAAGCCAGCCAGTCAGACCCACTGGTCTCAGATTTTGAGGGAAAGAGGTATTTTCCGTCTATTGTCAAGCTAGTCCGTTATTTCAGTGGCGATGAAGCCGTCATCGAAAACGCTAACAAGTGGCAGATAATAGGTGCTTCACATCCGTAAAAGTCCGTGGTTGCTGCAGCAGCAAATACCGGGTAATTTGCATCAGCGAAAGCTCGATCCAAGCTTCCACAGCGGCAAGTACCGGTTAATTTACGTCATCGAAAGCTCCTGTCCTTCAGCGGTGAGTAATGAGACGTTGGGAATCGCGAAAAATAATACGCGCACAAAAAACAGGATACACAGAACATCGGGTTCTGCAGATGGTGACAATGCAGCTGATCAGCGGAGCTAACGGTGCGCGCGTTCTTCGCTCGCATCATGACTGAAACGAAACATTCGTTTATAAAATTAATTTGATACAAAACGTTCACCAGGTGCAGATGGCCTCTCGGTGATAACTTCTGGCTGCGTCAAAGAGGTAAAAATTTAGGTTTACTTTCCCTAGAATCCTTATCAAGCCTGTCCTCAGCTGTCCACTGGTATCCTCCACCAGCAACACCACCAACAACAAATACAACTGCTTTTGCCACTCCAGCATCCAAAGCAAGACGCTTTTTCGACGCATCTTCACCTCCGGCGAGCTGACAGACCAACGCCTTTTAGCGCCATGATAAAAGTTAAGACAAAAATAATGCTAACAATCAAAACTGATTTATTCCCGCTTTCCCGCCCCCTTCAGCAAATTGTTCTCACCCACAGCCCATCGAATGATGATTCCGAAGTTCAGTCACGTTTTCACCAGAGAACAAAACCACTGAAAACCTCAATCAATTGGCCTTGTGCGTGTTCAAAACATCCGTCATTGCCTACTCTCCCCCCTACCGGCATCGTGATCAATCGGTCACAAATGATATTAACAGCCAAGGCCGGCCGATATGAGGGGATGAAGCCTGCCGTTTAAACTGTTACGTCGGAGAAAATGTCTTTGGTTTTTAAAAATATCAGAAGACAGGTTTAGTAAAATAGTTTCTGGCGCATCGGGAGACAGACAATTCAATGCATCGGTTTGTGCTTCTTGTAAGTGTTGTGGTTGCTGCGACTGAATTCTCTAGTGCTTGCCACAGAGTACAGTTACGAACTAACGTCATGCGAGTGGATGTGAGGAGTGGACCCCCGTGCATGTGTGTGTGTGTGTGTGTTTGTTCCTCAGAGAGAGGAAGATGGAGGAGACAGGAGAGGGGAAGGGAAAAGCGGGGCAGAGGAACTCATCTAACCCAGTCATCTTTGATGTTCGCAGTGTACGTTCAGTCTGATGCCTGAGGTTAATTTTAGGAAAATGTTAAGTGCACGAAAGCTTGACTAGTTAATTGTGATTACCATCATCAGCTTTGTGTAACAGCAGCTTCGCAAGAATGAATGCAATGCATGTGAGTGCAGCCCACAAAGGATTAAATCAAAGCACGCAGAGAACAGAGAGAGAAAGAGAGAGAGAGAGAGAAAAGGAGATATAGTGATGTTCAAAAGGACAGAAGAAGAAACTTCTGTTCTGCTCCCGATTCCACCCCCTCCCCGCTACACACACACACATGTGCGCGCGCACGAACGCACTACTATTGCTGATTCCTATTGTTGACGTCACCCGTGTCATAACTGACAGCTCTGTGACACCGTGACTTCTGACAGTGCGCAACAAGCTTGGGTGACACAGTGGCGATGCTGGTAGCAATTGAGGACTATAGCTTTTCAAATGCGTCATCTTGTAATCGGACACTGACGCCTTCCGAGACTTGGGGTTCAAGTCTCTAGCACAAGCGTAACAGTAGAGCTAGCATTTACAGCCACGAATGCAGCCCAGAGGTGTCGCACTTAAGCAAAAGGCGACTGTGCTATCATCGAGTCAAACGGTAAACACGTCCTGCAGCACACAGTACTATCCCCCACGCGCCCCATCCTTCTCTACGAAATCCGATTGTATTCATGGATGTTTTAGGACTTTGACATTTTAAGACGACAGAATGTAGTGATGATTGTGAGAATCTCAAAAAAAAAAAAAACCCCAAAGGCTTATTTTTTCGCAGACGATGTAACAGCCTATCGAGAAACGACTTGGATCGAGAACAGGAGCTGGCGGCTTGAAACAGATTGGAAGGGGATTAAATTAATCTCGTACTCAAAAAGACGAGGTCACAGAAGATGAAAGGGGAAGACAGAGAAACGAACTGTACGTAGGCTGGTGAAATCTGTTGGGTCAGAGACGGGGTGGAGTAGAGACGAGAAATACGTAGGCTGGTGAAATCTGTTGGGTCAGAGACGGGGTGGAGTAGAGACGAGAAATACGTAGGCTGGTGAAATCTGATGGGTCAGAGACGGGGTGGAGTAGAGACGAGAAGTACGTAGGCTGGTGATTCCATGGTGCAATACGCTGTGCATAGTCTAGATTCGGCTAGTCTGGATTCTGTTACGTTCGCGTCCCCCACACTTCACACGGCTTTTATATAAACTTAAACAACAACAACAACAACAAACCCCCCAGAACCAATGCTTTGGAACAAGAAACAAAACTGCCGTGCATGCAGTTACTCTAACACGCCAGACGACTCGCGTGCGTGCTAAATGCAATGGTCTGTCAGTCGAAAGGGCCCGCTCGAAGCTCTTAATCTGAGCCCATTTCGGCAACGAAATTAAAGAAATCTGCTCGTAAGATCAAGGGCGAAAAAAAACTCTCTTTTTTTTCTCCCCCTGTGTCAGCAGAGAATCCCGACCTGGACAAACTTTCCCTGTCATGTCATTCTGTGTATAGATGATTGGTTTTAGCATCCGAGCCGATCTGTGATACGAGATTACTGCCAACGCTCAGCCTTTCCAGAGGTCAAGACCGATAGAGAGAACATGGTCGGCTGAAAGCAAGTTTAAATCTGGTTACACATATAGTGACATCGTTATCGGGGAATTTAATTCTAAACCACTGATCACATATACACGTCTCCTCTAGATTTTGCATTTCCTAAAGCTTTGACGAGTTTAGATACTATTTATAGCACAACCTAGAGATAGTGTAATTTTTTAAAAATCAATTTATGTACATGCATTTGCTACAGGAAGATAGTGATGATTAATTTCCAGGACGAAACACCCACGCATGTGCGCGCGCACACACAGCCTTCTGTTTCATCCATCCATCCATCCAAATTTGTCTGAGGAAAACTACAATGCTGAGGATAACACTGAAGTGCATGAGCATAGATGTATCATCTCCACTGAGCAAAAATGTTAGTACACGCGAGAACGTGTACGGCCTTTCGTCGCAGATTTTTGCTCAGTGCTCAGAACTCCGACTGTAGGAATGGGGCTGATCGACCCATTTTTATTAATACGTGTAGTTATGTATTCAGATGAGACCAGCAAAACAGTGGAGATTCTCTTCCCCCACCCCGCCCCCCTCTTCGTTTCTCTCGCTCTCTGATTGTTCCTTTCCACCCCGACCATTTCTAGCACATGAGCATGTGCAAGTATACGACGCGATGCACGCGCCTTGATAGTCGCACTCGCGAACGTGCGCTCACGAAGGCGCCCACCAGAGTCGGGTTGCATAGACGTGCGGAATGCGAGCGAGCTGGCTGTGGCGTCATATAGCTCCCACGCTCAAGGGGTCCCTGGGTGGGTTACACTCGAGAAACTCGAACTTTCAAGGCTTACTTATCTCTTGAGTCGACTCGGTTCTTGCTCAGATCGCATCTCCTTAGCGTTGCACGAACAGTGTACTTATTTAAGTCGCGATCGCTTTTTGCTGAGAATGCGGTCAAGTCTACGCCGACGGAGTTTTCCCTTCCCTGAATGAAAAAAACAGCCAATGAAAATTCGTCCTCTTTCTGGCTGCGGGTCTACATCAATGCTGGTGTGAAAAGAATTAAAGACTGTAGCGTTAATTTGGAGAGACGCAGAAATGCGAGTTTTACTCAATGAAATCGGAAAAATCCCCAAAGAGGGGCTATTTCCTGCCGTCTATGGTGCTGTCTAAAAGGTGGACGTCGAAAAGCGCCCAGCTGCGGACGGGTATTACACAACCGGTCAGCGGACCAGCAAATGAAAAATAAATGACGAACCTGAGAGCTTCATGGCACAAACTGCTAATTTTCACGTTGCTTCTCAACTGCTCGACGCCACTTTGTCAAGTGATCTCGTGGTGTATGCCTCCACTCTTCTGTGAGAAAGCTGGACATGGCCAGCTTGAGTCAGCCGACAGCCTAAGTAAACGTTAATGCTGTGGGGGTAGCTGGTGTAGGCGGTGGCAGCAAGGAGGACATGGTTCGGTCATGCAACCGGACTTCATGCTTCTTAGCGCTAAGTTACTCAATTTTAAGTCAACTTCCGCTGTGCTGAAACTTCTTTCGCGCAACGCAGCGCTTCTCTAAGAAAATCGACTCCCGTTCACAAAGCAAAAGAGTGCCCGTGTTAGTTGAGCAGCCGCACATGGCAGGCAAGCAGAAGCGATGCGGCAAAAGAGTTTTGCCTGTAGATGAACTGGAGGTGTGCGGTCCATCAGAGCCCGGCCGTGCATTATTGATCGAAAACAGGTAGGCGTGAATGGCAGAATAGCGCGCGACCGGTCCCAACCAGGCAGGAACAGTGCTTAACTCAACAGTCCTTGTCGTGTATTATTTACGAGTGCGATGATCCCTTCGTTTGACTTCTGCATCGAGAATAGCGTCTCACTCGGCCTGTGTGTATCTGCGCGTGCTGTGCACGTGCGTGCTTATCGGTAGGTGCTAGTGTGATGGGGAGAAAGGAGTAAGTGAGAGCCGAGAGAGAGAGAGAGAGAGTGTGTGAGAGGAGGAGAGAATGTGAGACGAGTGTCGGCACGGAGAAGGATGGCAGAAGCAGTTCCTATCAGCCGACTTCAATCTTTCAGTGTGGGAGAGGGACATAGTGATGTGTCAGTTGAAAAGTTTTTCCACAGTAACCACTGGCATGAGAAGATCTGTCCAGACCTTGCCCATCCCCCGCTCCATCCCGAGGTTTGCAAGCCAGTTACTTCAGAACATCGCGAAGGAAAGTTTGTAAAGTGTGGAGACGGGTCACGTGACCCGACCCAGCAAGCTTGTTCTCACTGGTCATGCGTTCAAGGAAGCAGATTAGGAGCAGTTTCCTAAGAGCCCTTCTTAACCTGGCGAATGTGCGTCGTAGTTCGCCGAACGTGCCGCGCGCATTCTTTAGGTTAAGAATGGACACTTGGTCTCAAATGCGGGACGGACGAAGAGAGAGGAAATGCTTTTTTTCCTCCCTCAGTGACTGAAAAAAAAACATGAAGAGAAGTATTCGACCATACTTCAGTACCGTCTTTCTAAAAAGAAAGCACAGTTATCAAAGGCAAGCTCTCAACCCCCACCCAGGCAGAAAAATTTCTTTAACAGCAAACAGTTCCACTTTCAGGACCGTGATCTGATCAATGAGCATGTTGACGAAACGCGCTGCAATGCTAGTCTTCGTATTCGCTCAGTGCAGGTGTTGACGGTCTCGTAAAACGATCGAGATGCTGAAGCACTTGCCACTTTGTTTTACGATTTTTTTTTTTTGAGAACAGGCCTGGGTTCATGAAAGTTCATATCCCTTTCTGGTCTTAAGAACCAGTCGGAAGGCCAGTTCGTCCCATGTGTTTTACTTGCACCTTTACGAATGGACGGACAGTAAAGATGCTCATGCAACCCAACCCAGGTCCTTTGAAACAAGAAGACTCTTGACGGAATTAATACTTCTAAACTGTTCCCCAAGTAATGCAATGAACAGCTTGTGCGCACTCAAGGGATCTGCTCTCCGCCAGACGCCGCACATGCCAGACCACAGAACCCATATGACGGCGCAACATCGTGATCGCTGGGCTCGAAAAATACACTTGATTCTTAAAATGTGAGTGAAGGAATGCTGCAATGTGGCCCTTGAAGTGTTGACCGAACTGACAGTCTGCAAACAGTGCTTCCTGTCAACATCCTCTTCTTCCCCCACCCGCTACAGCCAACCAACACTCTCGGTAGCACGTCTGTTAGTGGAGCAAGTTTGAGATAACTAGATCAAATTACCACTGATGCAAGAACGTTTCTGGACGGTTACGACAGAATGCATTTGCAGTGCATAACAGGAAGGGACAAGGAACAATCAAATTTGGCGGGGACGAAAATATTGATCTGTATATCCCCACGGCTCTCCCTCTCCTCTGTGTGTGTGTGTGTATTGCTTCCCACTGGCAATGGGGTGTGTACGATACCTCTCAAGCATCGAGGAAAATGACGCGCGCGCGCTCACACGTACACATGTTCACGCACGCACGCATTCATGCATGAACACACTGGGAGAATGAATGAATCTTCATTGTTCTAGCCCCTTGTCCATCACATTTACAGTAGAATAGAGAGAGAGAGAGAGAGAGGCGTCTCTCTGGTAATTTCCTTTCACTCCTAACCTGCTCACTTTCACAACACCGACATTTAAGAGGACAACCATTTGTAGGCGGAATCACAACACTGTATTATTCATGATTTATCAATTCTTTCGCACAAGGCGAACCCTCATCCGCCTACCATCTCTGTCTTGAAAGGAAGATTTCTCGCCATGCTTCTCTGATGACAGTAGACTTTCCCTTGTCGAAATCTTTCCACGTGTCCTTACCGAAATGGAACACAACGCTACCCAGGGCTGGTAGGGGCTTACGCTGACAGCACACCTAACACAGTGTGTGACACTCCAGGTCAGCTCTTGAGCTTTGAAGGTTGAACTCGTCGTGTTCAAGTTCGTTCTACGCCCCGCATGGTCGGACCTCTGCTTCTCTCGCCTGACTGCTTCCCTCCTTCACTCCAGCTCAGTTACCTCCTTCACATTCCGCGATTCCACGTTGTCTTTCTAGCGCAGATACTTTTCCGAGGCAGATCGTAACGTTGATGTGTTTACTAGCATACGGCCAACAATGGTTTAACCGTAGCGAAAAGGTTTGCTAACAGCAGCAGGCTTGCTAACAGGAAAAAGTTAAAGGCCTGCTAACAAGAGGTCTAGCAAAACGGTTCTCTAGCTTCCAGCACCAGATAGCAAAAAGGCAATTGACGTTGCAAAACTGGGGATTTTATAGATCTCCGAATCAGCCCTTCCATACAACACACAATTCATTAATCACGTGACATTGCAATACATCAATATCCAATTGGAACAGAAACAAAGTAACACACCTGTCAATCAAAAGAACATGCATAGTTCCGCCTAATTCCAGCAGCTAGGGATGATGACCTTGATGTTTCTCTGCCCCTTGATCTTCGACCTTTCATAATCCTATGGACAGCTCAGTTTGAACTGCCATCAAATGCGCGAGCTGCTAACGTCATCACCCAAAAAGTTAATGTGACGCCACTCCCTGGCCAGTATCGACCCTTGTCGCCCCAGCACTACCTCAGCCATACACATCACACATTGACTCTCCGGTCATCTGCTGTTTGGCTTGCATCTGAGGTGACTGCGAGGGTGTGCCTTTCACAATCGGCCCAAGGGGCTTGCATACACAAGATTATTAAAAATGAATTATATCTCTGAATTATGTCTACAAAATAATTAGTCCTTGCTGAAACAAAACGTGACAGAGAGAGAGAGAGAGAGAGTCTGGGGGTTTTGTTTGTTTGCTTGCTTTTTTTGATAAATGGGAGATACTGCACTGTTCGGAAACCAATCAGAAAGTTGAGAGCGCTCGTCGGTTAATGTATAAAGCCCTTAAACCCCATTCACAGCGGTCATTAGGGAAGCATTGTTCAACAAAACTATCAGATGAACCCACTTCGAAGAGAGGGAAAAACAGACGTCACCAGTGAATAAAACCAGCGAACAGGCAGCACTCGACTCACGTCGACCTGAGGAGACAGCCCCGCCCCATTAACCGTGCGGGTGAGAAATGTACCCGAGTACGAGATGCCTTGAATACGCGACACAGACGTTGGCCATGCAGTGCCGAGATGCTGTAGAAAACTCTGCCCTGGACAGTTACAAAGACAAAACATCCGGCATTTACACCCAGGAGGGATCATCTTACACCCTAAAGGCCTACAACATGCGCATTTGTTACCAGTCTCAATTCATCTAGCAGATAAAAAGGAAGGCCTAAAGGAAAATAATAAATGCGGGGAAAGAAAGCTGCTGCCAAAAGTAGGCCTATAAGGAAACGCGCTTAGAACTGAAATCTTTTCGTTTTTCTCCCGCGATTATCTATAGACTCTAATTCTACAAGTTTTTAGATTAATTTATACGACTCTTTAGATCAATAAGGAACAAATGAGGACAGAGCGCTATAAATCGTCAAATGACAACCCAACAAAGTACTGGCAGCGCTAGACACAACCGTATGCTGACGTATGCAATCAAGGGAGCCTACCGTACCCAAACACGTAGCAAAGAGAGAGTCGAAAGTAAGGAACGTGGCAGATCTTTTTTGAAGACTCGGGGCGAGTCAATGGATCAGTCTCCCACCCCACCCCACCCCACGACAGTTGTTAATAACGCTTCATTTCCCAGCATCTCTCTGACCTATCTAAAGTCTCACACTTCTCTTCCTGAAAACCTGCGTTTTACCAGGTTGATTATTCATCCATGCCGCAGCGTGTTTACGAGACAAACGTGAGTGTTCCTCAACAAACCTGTTTTCGAGGTAAACACTTAATATACCCAGACCGTTGTCCGAGGCAAACATTTTTTATTGGTAAACCATTCGCTTTATCACATGACTGTGACAGGTCACTGCCTATAGGGGAAAAGTGGGAGTCCGTTTCTACATTCGCCTCAGCGCGAGCAAGCAGCTGAATAAATTTGCTTGTAAATCTTTGATTATCCCGAATAAATAAATTAGGGAATCAATAGTGCCAGAGTGTAATGCACGTCGGAGCATAATATGCTCAATCATCTCCTGATGAACTTGCTGGGGGGGGGGGGGTGGAACAAAGGGTTTACGCAGGTCACTGCTTCCCCTTTCCTGACTTATCCTCCTCCTCCTCCTCCACCACCACCACTTCGCTTCCCCCTTCCTTCGATCCCCGAAAGATTATTTTCTCTGGCGACTGTCTGATCCGTTTATGTGCTTCTCATGCAGCGCCATCTGTATTCCTAAACCGCGCAATAAGCGCCAGTGGCGTCAGTCCTGAGTGTATCAATTGGCAAGAGAGAGAGAGAGAGAGAGAATGAATGAAAAGAGTCAGGACGCAGCAACGGGCGGTCATCCACAACTTTATAACACAATGCACTCAGACTCCGCTGTCTGAACGGACAACACACTCCGAGTCTGAAGACTTGTGGCGTTTGAAGACGAGCAATTTCTCGTAGTGACCATCTAAAGCCGTAATGATGGTTTGTAGAGTTTATTCGAAATAATGCAATTTCATACGAGGTTACGAAGTACCATTGCTCTTCCAAGTCCATGACAATTTCGATGAAAACGAGCAATTCCACCTACCCCCACCCCACAGATCACGCTCGTGTGCGGTAAAACTCCGCTTAAATAAAAAGCATTCAAAAGAGACTGCGAAACTGTGGCAAGTTCTGGCCAGGGATCACAGTGGCACCAGGTACCCGGCTGCAATCATACAGCGAACCGGATCGAACTTTTCGGGAGACATTACATCGAATGCATCGGTAGAAATAAACAAAAACAGTTGTACACTTTCCGAACATTTCCTGTCAACAACCACTGTTTTGCTGCCTACTCCTTAGTGCATTGCCTGCTGGGAATAAAAGTCCCGTGATCGTTTTCACATGTAGGTAGACAACTCGAGGTGAGTTTTAGGGCCGCGAGGAACGTGAGCAACCCTAGGTAACGACGTCAAAGCGACCCCGGCGAGCGATGCTAGGTAATGACGTGAGAGCGACCACGGCGAGAGACACTTTGACGTCATTACCTAACGTTGCTCGCCTTCCTTGCAGCGGTAAAATTCTAAACCTCGCCTCTGTTGGACCGTCACTGCAAAGAGCAGCACGGACTGCCAGACACTGGGGCTTGCATCTTCGGAGACGCCAGGCTTTTGAGTTTTGTGATGGACGAAGCGCGAATGTGACTGAACGCACGCGCTCTCCTCCGCGCACGTCCCCCCCCCTCCACACACCCCAAGTCCTCTCCAACCCTTCTGGTCATCAATCACCTCACCAACGACTCGGTGCAAGTGCACGGCATCAGCTCCTGGCCGTTCCCCCACCCCCCGCTTGTTTGTTAGGAAGGACTCTCTGGACACCGCGTGAGCGTGCTAAGCCCGAGCGTGGGCCCGCGTCCGCACAGCCCGCCTGATGAAATTGCTCATCGACCTTGCTGCCGATCAAAGAGTGACGAGGAACCAGGCAGCACGGCATCGTGGGTTTCCGGTGGCTAAGGACGACCGCGTGGTTCTGTGGCGCGTGCCAGGCGGACGTCTCGTGAAACCTGGAAACACCCTCTCAATTCCAACACAGACACACACAGACACACACACACACACACCCTCAGAAAAACATACACACACACAGACACAGACTGTGCACAGAGAAATTCGTCCGAAATTGCTGGCGCCATATGAACTTCAAACTTAATATGTGAAAAGAAATGCGAACGTGGCTCATGAAAAGCTAACAGGACAGGTTTAAGTCGAATGAAAACAATGACAGGGAGCTATTGCAACCGTCCGTAAAAAAAAGGGGGGGGGGTGTTTGTTGCTTAACGTCCAGTCGCAAACTATGTGCATATCAGGACGGTGTTGCTTAGACAAAGTTTACGTGCTGTCCCACCCAGTCACATTATACTGACACCGGGCCAACCAGTCCTAGTACTGTTCCCTGTAGTGCCAGGGGTCTGGCAGGGCAGCTAGTAGATTGCCAATTTTTAAGTCTTAGGTAGGACTCGGCTGGGATGCGAATCACCGCCTCGGAAGCGGACGCCTTAACCACTAGACCACCGAGGCGGTTCGGTTAATTAACTTAAGAGGGGACTGTTTTGTTTGTAATAAAAATGTACTTTAATTTCGTCAAGCGTGCACCGAATCTTCGACGTAGACACAATTTTCACGCCATTCTCGTTGAAAAGTTTTGTGGTACACGTTCTCGATCGAGCAGTAAAGAAAAGCTTTGTTGGTGAAGAATTTGTTACCGACCGCCGTTTTCTTTTGACTTTGTTGTATCGTGTGAGAGCAGCCTAATCAAGATCAGTAGTGGTCGATGCTCGCTGAGAATCGAGTGAAAGCCGCGACGTTCAAGGGGCCTGTGTCTTGAGCTGAGGAGGTCCCCAACGGCGGTCCGGCGCGTGAAGTTTGCGTCACGTCTGTACCCTGTCATTCGTACACAGTAAAACACTGGTAATGGCTAATTAACTCATCTTTTAAGTTTTCGTTTGGCGTCGTGGGGCGGACAGTTATAGCGCTTGTAACTTTTATTGCCAGGTTAATCACCACGTAGACCTTCAGGTGTGTAGCTGTCATGCGGTGACAGCTAACTTTCTAACAAAAACAGACAGACAGACACACAGCGATCCACAGGTCTAGTGGCGTTACTGGAAACAAACAGACAAACAAACAGACAAAGTAAATAACCAACTAACCAAACAGCCAATCAACCAACTAAAGCGCACTAGAAAACACAGTGCTCGGGCGAAGTAAACCTGATGGGTGGTTATTTAGAAGGACAGTGCTTCCACCTTGCGGGGATTTCGCACTATTGGGGGTGGGTCCTATCACTTATCTATGAATTGAAAGAACCACCAGACTGATAGTTGCAGTAAGATTGTCAGTGCGGACAGGCAGTTTCATGTGCGGGGAGATGGCCGAATGAATGGAGTCTGCACAATGTGTAACTCCAGGAAATAATCCTTGGCCATATCAGGATTCGAACCAGCAACCTTCCACCTGCTAGTCCGCAGCTCTACCAATTGAGCTATTCAGGGTGAGGCGGAGGGGGGGGGGGCTTCAAACCTTTGAATTAAGGGTCTCCGAGATTAAATATGCGTAGTTTCGTATTCCGTGGCCGGAACGTGAACCCGAGGTCAGAGTCGAGACGGTCCAGAGTTCGACAGATTGATAATTAATACTCAGACAGCTCTCAAGTGGATTCTAGAGGACAGGGGATTAATGCCGCATTGATACCCCATTGCTGCAGAGTCTTATCTCCAAAGATGCGCTCATGCACGTACACACGCATGTGATTATTTCCTGGTACAGCCAAAGACCCGGTGGTACAGCTGCCCCCGCAACTGCACGGCCTGACCCTTTGTTTGGTTGAGTTGGGACCGAGACAAATCTCATTTTCGTTATTCACTCGACGCTGTTGGTTGCTCGAAGTTTCGAAAGGATGCGAATGTTACTTCATCACTTTAGATTGCGTACACTCTTTTTATCAAGTCTGCCCAATGTCTTTCTAAAGATTGAACAGGTGTACATGACTTGTTATTTCGATCAATGCGGCATTATTCATGCCGAAGAGACACTGCATCACCCTTCTTCAAAAGCATCAATATTTATGTGACCTTCAAATGAAAAGGAAATCAAATATAGCAATCTAGTTTCGCATCTCATCAATATGCACCATCACACACACACACAAATACACATTTGCACACACACATAGACATACACACACACACACACACACACACACACACATATTCGCACACATATGCACAACACCCACACATGTGCTACGCGTAGCTCCATTTGAACACTCCTGTAGCAAACTGCAACCACATCGGGTCTGTTTTCGGAACAGTGTAGCATGGACTAATGAAACCACTTGTGAAAGTCGACAGAGATGCAATCAATACCTCTTTGCTGTCGAACATTTACCAACACGCAGCTAATTAGTTTCCGTCTTCAGACAGAGGCAGAGCTATGCTGGTGTTGGACGCTAGCGGTAACAAAACTGCCGCAGCTGTCGCCATTATTGTGGTTTGAAAGTCATTCTACTCCCTTTCCCCATCCAACACAGTTGTTAGTTACTCATGTAACAAATAATGATGAACAAACATGTAACAAATGATGATGAACAAACATGTCACAAATAATGATGAACAAACATGTAACAAATAATGACGAACAAACATGTAACAAATAATGATGAACAAACATGTAACAAATAATGATGAACAAACATGTAATAAATAATGATGAACAAACATGTCACAAATAATGATGAACAAACATGTCACAAATAATGATGAACAAACATGTAAGAAATAATGATGAACAAACATGTAACAAAGAATGATGAACAAACAGTTTGGGAATGGAGTGAGATGGGGACGGGCTGGAATGAGACCATTGCCTAGTATTCACATGGCGATAGTCGTGGACCTTAGTCCCCCGAGGTTAAGTTCCACCTGCAGAGTTTTCTATGTATAATAACACGTTCATTTCAACAGTCTGTTATGGCAGATTCATACTTGAATTTTGTCATAATGCTCATCACTTGTCCGCGTTGGCAGGGCACTGAAGAGATGCTGTACAATTCAAAAGAAAAAAAAAGGAAACCCAAGTGTTATGTCAAGGTATGCTTGTCAGGCGTGGGGTGCGTGGAAACAGTATATTTTGCCGAGACAGCAGAATTTGTAATCTCTTTCTGTAAGAAAAAAAACCTGTACACAGCTAGTCACACATAAATGCACACGCGAGTCATTTTACACTGTTTTTCGAGATCTTGAAAATACATAACACATATAAGCACACACATCATGTATGTTATATGATAATGAGTGCAAATAGGTCTATTTATTCCAGGATTTTTGACATTTGTTTTATTCCTCGTGTTCGGAGTAAAATGCTGTGGTGGCACCACAGAGCAGAAGTGAAACAGTTTGATAGGTATTAGCTTTGTGCAGGTGACGTGAGGGTGGCACCAGGATGCAGATCTGTCTCAGCCCGTTCCTGACCTGGGCCGGCATCAGAGTGTGGAAATGCGTTGGCTCTTTGTGTAAGCACATTTTTCGCCCAATCCCTTCAGATTTTCTTTCCTTAAATACAAGACTGCGTAAAATATACGGCAGTGCCTCATTTCAAGACCGCCCTAGTCAACGGCATAATTGTTTAACGATGGACGGCCGCAGCGAGAAAATGCCTTATTTAACGACACGTGTTTTGATTAACGACGCGAGCAGTAAGCCTGCTGTCGTGCGCGTTTTCGCACACTAAGGGCTCACTGTTCGCGTTTTCTCTAACGTTCCGCGCCCAAATGGCGACTTCCTAGGTAGGTTGCGGAAAGACTTAAACAATTTCCTATTGTAACATGACAGGAAAAATCTTGCTTTAATTAATTAACGATGGCGTTCTGGAATGGATTGCCGTCGTTAATAGAGGCACCACTGTACAGCGTGAAGCGGTTTTGTGAACGATAATAGGACCACACGATGCAACCCACATCAGGACTACAGTCAAGGCGATTACAGATCGAGCCAGCCGATAAATTTCCTCTACACTTATGGGTGGGCTGTAACTGACGATATGTCTGTCGTGAATTCCACTCTGGGACGCATGCGTCATCTAACGGTCAATAAAGAAGCGTGGGGTCTACAGTTTGACTAGCTATAAATCAATATCAGCTTAGTATTTGCGAGTCACTTGTAGCCCGTAATTAATGTATTGATTTTCTACTGTGTTATACTTAGAAGTTGTCTCCCCTCGCCATTTCTTTCCTCTTGTTTGTTGTGATTGTGGCGCAAAGAACTAACAAGACCCGAAGAGGACGATAGGTAATTTTCCTGAGAGAAGGTCAAAAAGAAAGGCAAATAACACCGGGGGGAAAATCTGAGCTTTTAAGAAGAAATACTCACATTACAGCTTTATTGACGCCACGTTTGACCTGTTAGATCAGGATTAGAAGGAAAATTAATTTGTCTGAATACATTGCAACGAATCGTGGGACGGTCTCCATGCTGGTTCACGGAGTGTGCCACAGATAACGAGAGCTGTGACGAAAGTCGCTTCGGAATGGCGTCATCGGGATGAAAGATCGTTATTTAGAACATCAAGGGCCAACTTTCTCATTGACGACAGGCAAGGGCCCAGGCGAACTTACTGAATTCTACATAGGGAAAAGGGGGACATATGCGAGTCTTCTACGTTCAGTGCATTTGGGACTTGTTGGAGGCACATGTACATGACCAAACAGTTTCAACAGGACCGCCAACAGTTCGTTATGCATCAAGTTCATTTTAAGATAAGAATTAGACAGAAAAACCGCTATTCCATAAATTTAAGTTCGAAATGACCTTGAGCTTCGTGATCTTCGTGCGCTGTAGAGATCATACACAGATACGCGCGTACACTTACACACACGCATTTGCACACCTACTCACGAATGCGCGCGCGCTCACACACTCACACACACACACAGAGGAAGGGGGAGAAAGGGGGAAAGGAAAAATACCCGGCACAGACGGAAACATCTGCATTGCACAATACAATAATTACTTACGGTAAATGTAAAGGTTTTCCGGCGACTATCACAAACCAGTGTAAACAATCTGCATTATAATATGTTATCCTGAAAATAACCGAGACTACATGCTAATTTTGAAAGGTTGTTGTGAATGGTGCCGATAAACAGTTCTGGGAATGATTCTTATAATGATGTCGAGAACGTATAGCTAAGGGAGATTTAGGATAGTTAAAATAAATAAATACAGTTTTTTAAGTTCAGTTTCTATACTATTACAGTATTGATATGGTGCGGGTGCACTGGGTACATTTTGTATCGCTGCTTGAGAGAGAGAGAGAGTCCTCTTTTGGCAAGCGTGCGCTTCTGTAATCTTTCATGTCATGCAAAGGCCGCCAAGCATGCCTCTTGGTTACATAAGGTCTAGGTTTACGCACGTGCAGATCGATGGACAGGAAGCATGGCACTCGCGAATTTTGTCAGGAGTTGACATTTGCCACGCTAGATGTGTCAGTCCGATGGGAGATCTGCCTGCAGCCATCAAATCCCACTTAGTAGGGTGTATCGAAGCAGGTTTTACAACAAGGCGCATCTAGAAGATTCACATCAAAAAAAGTTCCTCTCTTTTTTCCCCTAATTTCTTCGCAAACGTTAAGACGAAATTAGCATATGACTTTCCCCCGAGTATTGTTTGGTGAACACACTTTTGATTACTCTGCTGGCTGGATCTTTACGGCTGTAGTGAGTTTGTTCACTCTTTTGCCAAATATGACTTCTCTACACTCACTCACTCACTCACTCACTCACTCACTCACTCACTCACTCACTCACTCACTCACTCACTCACTCACTCACTCACTCACTCACTCACTCAACGTTTCTTTACCACCACCCTCCTTGCCATCTACCTCTTTTCTTTCTTTCTTGCTTTCTTTCTTTCCTTATTTCTGTCTTTCTTTTCCACAAAAGGGTCAGCATGCCCAACTTTTCCAGACAAGGCTTTCAGAAACCTTCGCCCCCCCCCAAAAAAAAAATTACTGCGTATAAAACCAGCTGCAAGTTGTAGTTCTATGGTGGACACAGTACCCAAGAATACAGTACGACCCTATAAAACATCGAGAGTTTCTTAATTTCAAATTTAATAGCCTCGTCACTGTCAGATGGATAATAAAGGAAAGGCTTCCATTCATTGCCCTAGTCACCAGTGTGGTGTCAGCTGTTCACGTGTGTTGACGAATAAGCACATCTGATATTTACGCGTAAGTTAAGCAGTGTATTCAGCTGTCTGGTTCCACTGTTGCAAAAGCTCAAGTGTCCAGCGATTTTTCCTGCAACGATTTTGTGAGACCCTGAGGCAAGGTGAGACATTCGAAATCAAACATGCGTCGGAGATGTTTTTTGCTGCTTTGATGACCAAAGCGAGATGAAAGGTCTAGATTTTGTTGATACAGGCCGCAGAGAAGTGATTTTTAATGACAGAACTGTTTGTCTTGGTCCGTTCGAGAGATGTTTGCATTCACAGCCTTATAGCTGCCGGACTTCACATAAAGCAGTTTTGTTGCTGTAAGAACGTCACTGTAGAATGATACAAGGAATGCTATTTTAGGACTGGCGTATGGCCAGGTAACCAGGGTCCACTCGCTCGAAAGAGATGTAAATCTCCACTGTGTTTGTCTATGATTACGTAACGAGGGCTAATAGCGACTGAAGCCCTCCCCCCTCATGCTGACGTCACTAACAGATTAATGGCTTCAGACTACTGACCTGCCATGAAAGTACAGCACCGGCGTGTCTCAATCTAGCAAACCCTAGAGTCCTAACTGCTCGTTTTCGTTACTTCACGTGCCATGCTGACGACATGCGGCGGCAAACACCACAGCAGAAGCACTAGCACATCAAATATGGCCTGGACATTGATCACTTTATTCTCTGCTGACAGCCTTCACGAGGGTTTCAAGCGGAATATAACTTATAGCCTTTGAAGTGAAAATCATTATTGGTATGCTTACTACAAATATATCGACATCTCCTGAAAAAAGACCCATTTAACGCCCTGTACGTGCGCATTGAGAATATCAAATTTCCGAGGCGGGTGTCTTGTACATGAAATCACCGCGGTAATTGTTTGCCCCAGTTCTATATATATTAGTATCTTTCAATTTAATTAAAAACAAACAACTTTGAAGGAAATGCCCTCGAATAGGTCTTTATTTTATCGCATTCTACGCAGTAAAAAGTTCTTAATAAAAATACACTAAATTACATATTAATGGTCTATCGTTGTCTGTAGCCTTGACGACTTTTCCGCACTTGGCAATTGCGTAACTGTTTTGACTTCGTTTTTTTTATGAATATATATATAACCAAAGAATGGTATCTCGTAAATAGGAATGTTTTTCACTAGGACATTTTTAATCTATGTCTTTTAATGAACTGGACCCAGTAGCTTGAAAGGGAAGTTGCACACACAGCTGGCTGTTGATTAATTTTTGGCGTAACAAATATCTGGTTTTGCTGTCTATCGTGCCTCCGATCGTGATCTCGTTAAAGCACCTCTCGTATTGACACGTTTATGTGTGGAACATATCTTCAGAATCCATAGATCGTAAAGCAGGGGGAAAAGTCAAGTTTGATCACTTTGATGAAGACATTGGGAAAGGAAGGGGGTATTCCTTCCTTCCTCACTGTATTACCAGTTTTGAAGATCGCCTTATCCTTATTTGCAGATGATTATTTTATGAACTTTCAGATTCTCTAGCCTCCTATCCTTTATACGGTAATCACTATAGGGATGCTCTTTTATCTCCTTCACATACAAAAGAAAAACGTTTAGAGAAGCGCCAGAAGATTTGTGAGAAGACAGAGTGGACTTGAGCAGCAGGCTAAAAAAAAAAAAAAAAAAGAAAAAGAAAAGACAAAAAAAGGAAAAAAAGAAGGAATGGAAACTGCGATAAAGCACAATTGATATTGATTCACTGGTGGGAATTGGATTCATTTACAACAGTTGGCGGAGGAAAGAAAATCCGGAAAGAAAACTTGGAATTTCGTCAACTTTTATTTAATTTACTTGCTTGCGCTGACAGAAGACACGCGAAGCGACATTTGCTGGGGCACAGTGTGCGGTCGCACCTTGTTTACGTCAGCAGCGGAGAGAGAAGTCGGCAGATAAAAAAAAAAGCAAAATAATAAAATAAAACAAAAAACCTGACAACAACTTTTTAACCTTGCCAGCACCAGGAGTCAGATTCCAGAAAATTCTGATGTGTTCTTCGGGAAAAGTTATCTTTAGCTTAAAACTTTAGCAAGGATGGCAGCTGAAAATGAAGCAGTTGTGCTGACGGCACAATCGGCTCTGCACGCGAAAGGATCATTGCGCCAAAAGAAAACAATCTCCCATTAAAAAAAAACTTCGAAGAACTACGTGTGATTACAAGCACCCAGTTGCAGTGCTCCTGTCTCCAGCCGCCTTCTCTCCAACTTTGTCGTGACCGCCTCGGTGGTCTAGCGGATAAGGAGTCCGCTTCCGAGACGAGAGGTCGGTAGTTCGTACTAGGACTGGTTGGCCCGGTGTCAGTATACGTGATGGGTGCGACTGAAACCTGTGTTACGACAGCAGTCCCACGTGTGGCAGCATGTTAAATTGTCTCAAAAGCCGTCCTGATATGTACCTCGTTTGCGACGAGACGTTAAGCAATAAACACCAACCAATCAACCCACGAAAAATAAGGTATTAAGAACTTAACAAATTTAAAGAGATGTATTTTATGGAGAAGAAACAACAAAACAAAATGAATAACTCAAAAAGGACAGCAAATTCACAGCTCAATCAAAGCACAAAATACCATTTTAGGTGGACCAATAAGCTAAAATCGCAAGTAAAATAGCAACCCTCGCGAAATCCTGTGTGAGAGACATGCAGATCCCAGCACGTTCGCGGATAATGTCGCACGCTGAGGGAGAGAATGCGTGCGCACCCGTGCATGGACGAGGAGTTTTCGGGAGATTCTCACGTTGCTGTTTGTGGCTGTATTCTGCAAGCGGCGCTAGCGTCACGTTCAATCGGCTTTTGATATCAAAAGCCGCGTTGACACTCTGAAACACACAGAGCTTCCTAGCACCCATTCGGTCACGTGCTCTTCTTTAAAGGCATGTTCTGAAATATCTTGCCTTTGGATTTTCCTTGCTCGTTTTCTCTCCCTCCCTTCCCTTATTCTTTCTTTCTTTCTTAGAGCTTCTGGTTCTCACTATCCTAGTGTCCCTTGCTTTCATTTTGCTCCGTTTGCATGTTGATATCTCACTAGCCAACGTGTAAGATTGACACGTGTAGTCATGATAAAAGCTGCAGTTAAGAGCAGAAGTCGCTGACTAGGGTCACGGTTCAAGGCCTTCCACGGATTCGTGGGCAGGCAAATGGCCATCTTGATGGTTACGAGATCGTAATAGCTTCACTCAACCTCCGAGGCTTCGTTCAGAGGCCGAGGCAACTGGGGATGGGGTTGGTGAAGAGCCTGGGGCTTTTTGCATGGTGTTTTCAAATATTTGAATGCATGGTGTCATGACCCGGCTAGCAACAAGCTAACGTTCAAGCCCTGTTCTGTATTTATTTTGGGGAGGACTGACGTGTGCTGTTCCTCTAACTGCGACTGACGCGACTAATGCGTCTCCAAGACATTCTCACTACTCGAAAATGCGTGTTTACGCTTAAAAAATGGCGTGGGGTGGGGAGTGAAACTTCATTTAGTCAGAAGAGGAACACAGCTACGTCCGGCTTAAATTTTGAATGAGAAATTAGTACATCTTGTGGAAATGCCCAAATGTCACACGTTTTGCGTAAATGCCGAAATGTCACCAGTAAATCTTTCGTGAATCCCAACTTTCACACGTAGGTAGTGCTGAAATTCTGAGATGTCGGCACTTACGCATGGTGTGTAAGTTTCCTCTTTTCATCGACGCACAGTGTTTAGCAGGCTGAATGGCCTTAAACACCGGCTCGTCTAAGGATTTGTTGTCTGACATGATTCATCCCTTTCCCTCGGCCTCTTCCTTCCTGTCCTGTCTGGACCCCCTCGCACACTAAACAGCCACACATTTAACGCGAATGCCCTGAAGTGGCTGTAAGATCTACCCCTCCCTTGGAAACTTCATCTGGTCTCTAGTGGACAGCAGAATATTAGTGAACGCAACTGCTGATGACGGATGAGGACCCAAAGACTCAGAACTTTATGGTCAATATGGTTTCTGTATATCACAAAAATACGTTATAGGAAGTTTTCGATAGAAGAAGGGAGGAAGGGAGCTTGCTCAATACACAAAAACGAAATCTTTATGTCATCAAAAGTGCCTGCAGCCCTGTGCTAAAACATTCTTTTGACAGTCAACTTTGTTTTCTTTCACTTGGTATAATCGAAATGCTTATAACCCTACGTTTGACCCCTGCCTGTATTTCTCCCGTGATGATCATTTCAATAGCAATACCTCACCTGCACAAAATTACTGAACGAATAAAGGGCTTTTTTTTACACCCAATAATGTGCGTCTATTCTGCCAAACTAGTACGGCCATTCATATGGTTAAGAAAGGCTTCAAGTGAGGCTTAAGTTATATACAAATGTTTAGCTCCACTTTCGCTATGCGTTTTTGAGCTACTTATAGCTGAACTAGATTAAAGCTATCGGCAACAGTGCATGTAAACATCGATCTCCAGCAAGCCACTGTTAAGTACTCCTGCAAAGCGTTCTTCCAGGATTCCAGTGATTACTCATTAAACTTGTCTGGACTGTGCCTTTGTGTGTAGGAGTTGAAGGTATGGGTGGTTTGGTGGGTAGAATAATCGATTAAATTCTTTAGCTGCTTGGAGCCCTATTCACATCGATCCAGTAAGTTATGTTCCTGCTAAATCCCCGTTGGGTGCGCATCAAAATGATTAAAATTGCGGTATTGATCAAGTCTACAATGGTGCAAGGGTAGGGGTCTCTTAAAATCGTAAAATAGCCGGGCACCTGGACGATGGAGGGACGCTAACATGCCGAAGGGAATATCCTGCTAAGTTAGTTAAGGCTTGACCCGTACCTAAGGGGGTTAACAGATCCATCTGCATACAGCCCCAGGCAGTTGGCTTCTTACGGTGGCTGCAAGACGTTCACAGCCAGATTCACAGATCTTTTGGATCGCACTAAACAGTGGCTGCCCTCTTCATCTAGCATATCTACCCGAGGTGAGTCAACATTGTCACTTCTCAGCTGCCGAAGTTTGGCAGGTCTGTAGTATCATTTCCCAGGGACAGAAGCCGCAGCTGATCAATAGCGCTTTTACCGAATTAGCCGAATCACAGCAAATACAAAAGTAACGCCCCTGCTTTGTTGCTGAGGTCATTAGTGCTAACAGCGTTATCTGCACACTCCACTCTGCCATCAGTAATTACGGTCGGAAATCTAAAGCGTTCTCTAATTCTTCAGTATCAAGTCATGATCTGCCTGTACGACGCAAATCCCCTATTTTCGAGGGATTTACCACTAGTGACGCAGCCGTTTTTGAAGGGGCTGAACATTAACGGGTGAGAGGGACAAAAGCACCAGCAAGGACACAAACAGAATAAAAATATCGCGCCCTACGATACCTCTGCCCCCAGGAGAACGGATTAAACCAAAACAAGAATTTAAAAAACCCCAAAGGAGATAAATAAGAGGAGAGGATAGGCTTTATTCTGATATCAAAGAGTACATAGACATTTCATAAACATCATTTTCGATGCTGTAATGATTGGCAGTGACCCATTGGCTTATCACTGCTAAATTTTCCTGATTACACTAGCTGTATACAAATACATCCTTACAAAAGCCCGTTCTCTTTAACACATTAGTAATTAGCAACAATTATATTATGCGCAAATGTTTTTCCATAGGAGGTTAATCTGGTTTCTTAAATACTGTCACAGCTATGGATATGCATTAGATAATTGCTGGTGGTTATTTAGAAGGGCAGTGCTTCCACCTCGCGGTGATTTCGCACTATGTGGGATTGGGTCCTATTATTAACTATGCACTGAAAGAACCACCAGACTGATGGCCGGTAAGATGGTCAGTTTAATGTGCGGGGAAATGGCCGAATGGAGTTTGCACAATGTTTAACTCCAGGAAATAATCCTTGGCCATACCAGGATTCGAACCAGCAACCTTCCATCTACTAGTCCACAGCTCTACCAACTCAGCTAACCAGATAATTGCTGTTTGAATGTAGTAGTCTTATACTACTATGCGAGACGGCTTCGGTGGTATAGCGGTGGTTTGAGGACTGGTTGGCCCGGTGTCGATATAATGCAACTAATTGGGACGGACGGCCTGCGTTAGGACAGCAGTCCCAATGTGGCAATAAACAATATGTATAAGCAATAAGTCCCCAGATGAATGTACATTAATCATCAGCAATTGTATAGAGAATATTACTGCGTTGCCAGGTTCCTTTATCTTTTCTCCTCCCTTTCCCTCTGTCTTTTCTCTCTGCATAGCCTAGGGCCTAGCTTATCTCTACCTTTCTTTTAATCTGTTGACGGTCTGACTACCGCACTTCTTATCATTTTGTTTTGTATAAACATATTGTATAAACATGTTGTATAAACACGTGTACTGCGTTGTGTCGTTTTAAATTCTATATGCCTCTCCGGGGTTAGGAATAAGTTTACCTTGTCTTGCCTTGATCTGGCGACTCGATAACTTGTCTCAAGCAACGCCTTCCCGACAAGCACGCGCATCTCTTGTGCGACCGGACGTTAAGCAGTTAATTACCCCCCTCTCCCCTATTTACTTCCATACGCGACTGTTTGTGTTTGATGGGTTTTGTTGTTGTTGTTGGTGGTGGTTGTTGTTGCTGGTTTGCTTGACTATATCTTGAATACTTAGTTATATCTCCATGAGGTCAAACTTTAGATGTAACAATGTAACAATGTCAAAGCTTCTCCTGATGTGCGTAACCCCTGACCCATGAACTACATGCAACGTGCCCTTTAAATTATTAGAGGTGGTTTTTGCGTTACCGGAAACAGATTAATAATATTCTTTCCCCCCAAAATAATAAAACTCGCTTATTGATATATGGATGTTTCCTGTTTTTTAAGCCACTTTTTGCGCGATGACTGTGACTGTTCTTCTGAACACGCAGAGAGGAGGTCGCGTGTAATTGGCGAAAGGCGGGGCAAGACCGTCGTGTTTCTGGGGTCAGCATTGTGCCTATGTAACTTTTCGTGGAGACAATATGTGAATCCAGCAAGTTCGTTATTTCTACACTTATTCTGGACTGAGCAGCCGCGATTATCCCCGCATTACCCCGCTGTCCGTGAGGCGTAGGCTGCACGCGCTAGCCTACTAAAAGCGCCACCAGTTTCTGTCCTAAAGGGTCTCTTAATCTGCCACTGCGCCACAGTGAGAAAATGTAGTCATATCGTCACACCGTCGTATACCACGCGGCTAGACTAATTTTAATGAGGGGCATGAGGGTAGTCGCAGTTAAAGAAATAGTCCAGTCGTCTGCAGTTATGTAAAATGTCATCCGACTTGGATCTATACATTCATCCGAACTGTACTGAACTGACTGCGTCTGCACAAAAGATATGATCCAATTTCCACCTTGTTAAATCTTCCTTTTGTTGCAGATGAATGGATTAGCGGTCTACTTAAAGTCTTTCATTCGATTTAGTCTGCCGGTGAGAGGTTGCCATAACATGGTCGTAGATCATACAAAGCCCTCCGTCATCATTAACACTGATTGCTAGAGACCCGACACGTCTTTCTATCACAACGTGCTCTCCCACAGGTAATTTGTCACAAAAAAAACACTCGAACCCACGTATACCAGAATAAGCTCCAGCAAATCCACCTTAAGCATTCACTTGCAAACTCGTGCACACGTAACTACTAGCACTTGTAGATACGTGCACGCACATACTTTTCTGCAAACGCCTTCGCTTGATTTTTCAGTGTCTTCTTTTCACACGTCAGGTGAGTACAGAACAGATGGCGAAAAAGTGCATCAACAATTGCGTATGCGCTATATTACCCAGTTTGAAGGTGCCAGGGTCAAATTTACCCAACCCCAACTCATCTCCAGCAACACCAGTGGTGGGTGGGCAGTGGAGAAGGTTTCTCAGACACGACAAACACGAGTGACGTTCGTAGTGATTTCAGTTCTAGCAAAGCTAGGTTGCGACTGCAAAGCTCCTACTGGCACTCGGAGGAGCATTGCCATAAACACTTAGCGTCACTTGCTTTCCTTGCGTCTGTAGCACTCCCCTCACAGCAAATCACTCGGCTTTCCGCAGGGCTCGGCGGCGAGGCCTATGGGTCAAGTTGGTTGCTTGGAAACGGCTTTTGGTATCCATGACAATTCTTCTGGATTGACGCTACAGGGGAGGCGCCCACGCTGATAACCACACACGCGGCTTTATTATTGGTGCAGTGACACACGATGCAAGCCATGTTTTTTTCTTTCTTAAACATAAACCAAAGAAAAAAAAGGGGTGCGTATATAAGAACAGCGTTTCACTTACTTTCATCTAAAACGAGCCAATCCAAAGCGATTGCTTGGATCTGTTTTAAAGCTCTCATTTTCCGCCTGCTGATTTTTCACAGCAGAGAAGGTTGCATCACGGCAAACACCCGGCCCTGTAAAGAAGTGGCAAAAACAGAGGAAATACACGTGTCGGAGTCGAGATCCGAACCCCGACCGAGGATTCTCACTAAATGCCAATGCAAGAGCTAACTGTTACGCCACATGAGCACATAAAAGTCTGTGATCTGAAGCTCTTTGAAAAGGCCGGTATCAAGGTTTAGCATAGTAATCGGCATACGCTAGGAAACGTCTTTCAAAGAGGACTTAGGTGTCAGTTTTTCGAAGTTTGTTATGGACTGTGATTGCGGAACTAATCTAACTTCAGTATTTTATCATGAATGAAGGAGATCGCCACTAAAACGAAGGAAGAATGGAAGGAAGGAAGGAAGGAAGGAAGGAAGGAAGGAAGGAAGGAAGGAACGAAGGAACGAAGGAACGAAGGAAGGAAGGAACGAACACTCATTGAAGAGGCTGTAGTAAAAATCTTCCAACACGTCCACAGAAGTGATTCAGATTAGACCGACGGCTATGTTGTGCCCTGCTGTTGTAGATCTTACTGACAAAAAAACAAAAACAAAAACAAAAACAAAAAACAAAACAAAACCAAAAAAAAAACCGACAGAAACAAGTAAAACCAGACGACAGTCGATTATAAAAAGTATTCACTTACAACTAACCCTTCCACAAACGCCTTTCTGCAATGCAACACCTACCAACGCGCATGGCGGAGTGACTGAACATTAAAAATGTCTCAATAAACATTTCTATACAAGCGTGCACTGGCAGTAAAGGCGCGATTAAATAAACAATAATACACCATTTATCGGCGAAATGCGAGAACACTGAAAGAAAAGGGCGCTTGCCACAATCAACGGAATTACGATAAGGTCGAGACAAGAGTGGGCACAGAGAACATAGTAGAATCTAACATCTGTGGCATGCATCTGGCGCCTTTGTCATTATGCCATAGTGCAAAACCAGTAACTACTGGGAAAAGAGCAAAAAGTCACACCAGTGTCACAATGTACAACAACGTATGAGATGTATGTCAGCCATGGATTATTGCGCCAACTGTGTTCGCATGTACTTCAACTGTTATGTAGTAGGCAACTTTCTGGTTAAAAACTTGTGGAAGATAACGATATCGTTGCGGGAAAATGCTAGTGCCACGCCGGCTATGTTTATTTTTCCTTTGCATCATTCTGTTCTCTTGCTCCCTCTCTCCCTCACTCACTCTTCCACACACGCAGACACAAGCACAAACGCAGAAAGCATTTGTTATTTCAGCGCAAGACACTGTAAAAAATGTGTTTGTCACTGGTAACTGCGTGTGCAGGTAACAAGCACATGCGAGAGTACAGATTCAAGCCCCAAGGCCAGGTGCACAAAATCGCCCACCTAACACGCACGCATGCACTTTATTCAATTGCTTATGCGTGATGACTGTTGAGATAAACCAACGTACCTGTTTCTTTTTCAGAAGATCAAAATGCGGTCAAACTTGAATGCATGGCTACACGGTTCCAAGACAAGCTTGGCATAAAACCACTGAAAGTAAATGTCATAAGATAAAAATGGCACCATGTATCAAACTAAGGTTATCCACAAGTGATGGGACAGAACCTTACACATGCAGCAGCGGCTTGTGTCAAGCTGTGGTTTACGGCTGCATGATTTATCGCGCAGACCCCTATGTCATCAAACCGTATGTGCTGATGCACTCCACGCACACGTCTCTGCTGAAGGCAAGATGTTAACTTGAGTGAAGGCGGCTGGTCGAGCTCTTTGTGCACAGGAAAACTCTGAGGGAGGGAGAAGAACAGGAAAGAGAAGACAGAAGGCCCGATATTAATGAGAGGGAGCGCGAAAGTAGCTGATGTGATTGTCTGTTTGTTTGTTGGCTGGCTGGCTGGCTGGCTGGTTGGTTGGTTGGTTGGTTGGTTGGTTGGTTGGTTGGTTGGTTGGTTGGTTGGTTGGTTGGTTGGTTGGTTGGTTGGTTGGTTGGTTGGTTGGTTGGTTGGTTGAGTAAGGTAGTGAGTGTGAGCTAGTGGTTGACATGAGAGAGAAAGAGAATAGTTGACATAGCCGAACTATTTATACTATACGGATACAAACAGCTCTCTAGTCTACTGGCAATATCGAAAAAATGCTGCAATACAAAGAGTACTGCTGTGTACAAGGAGTACTAAAGCAAGTGACCTCAGACGTGAAGTAATAGTTCAGACGGTCGGAGGTCAAGTCACCCAAGGCATTTAATCGGTCAGCAATGTTTTTCAAAATATCTATTAAGCATCTAACCCCAAAAGAAAACAATAAAATTTCTGCTTGTGGGTGATATGGCTGGCCAGTCCTTTGTTCTTCCTCTGTTTTCTTTAGAGTAAGTATTTCGACAATATACCAGAGGAACTTCGTACTACTGATGCATAATTTTGCAGCGGTACATATCTTCACGTTGAGTTTGTATAACTTATACTGTCTCACATACTGGTCAAGTGGATAGTTGCCGGATATTCACTCTGTATAATTCTCACTCTCTCACTTACTGAAGGTAAACGGGCAGTTCCGGAATGCTCACTTCGTATAAATCACACTGTCTCACTTACCGAAGGTAAACGGGTAGTTGCGGAATGTTCACTTCGTATAAATCACACTGTCTCACTTACCGAAGGTAAACGGGTAGTTGCGGAATGTTCATTTCGTATAAATCACACTGTCTCACTTACCGAAGGTGAACGGGTAGTTGCGGTATGTTCACTTCGTATAAATCACACGGTCTCACCGAAGGTGAACGGACAGCTGCAGAGCAACAACTAGATATTTTCCGTGACTACATGCAAGTATGCTTTTGCTGCATCGATTTTTATTTTTTCTCTCATTGTTAGGAAAATGTCCTGCTCATCCTCTAATAATTCAAACAAACTGCGATGTAAAGAAAGTTTACCTGCACTATTGATGACAGATGGATTGCAAACTCTGAGGTGGGCGTGGGAAATAAAGTATTGTTCGCCAGCAACACGATTAAAGGGGAGACTCTTTCAATCTACTTGGTCCTCCGTTTGTCGCACTGAGGATTTACAAGGAGTTTAATTCTTTGGGCTTTTTCTTTATTTTTTTCTTGCAACCTCTTTGGAATATAAAGCTATCTCACAAAATACACATGAAAGAAAGAGTTCACAACTTCCTCCCTCCCCAACCCTCCGCAAAACAACGACCTAACAGAAAGAAATAACTGCAGTTTGACAGCATAAATTTGAAACAAATCTAACAAATCCCCCCACCCCACTCCACAAGCAAACACAACATAAAACAGAAACTAGAAAATCCATACCAATGACATAGCCCATAACATTACTCAACCAGTTCACCACACTTGTCCTATTAAACCTTTAACGAAATGGGGGTAATTTTTTCAAGTTTTTTCTTCTTCTGACATTCAGTGATGGAACTTGTTTCTTCAGTAGACCATTAGCCATCTTTGACATGAAATTTTAAAGTTAACCCTTGTCCTTTCTCTAGAGCTTGTTATATTGTAACATACGCAAATATCCCAATCACAAGTATACCTCCGTCTAGTCCTAACCTTAACTATGACAAAATAAAATAAAATAAAATAAAATAAAATAAAATAAAAATCACAGTTGCAGGGCCTGTGACTGAGATTTCTGGCTTGTACTGTTACAGTCGAGGTAAGTACTTTACTAAGAGCTGTTTGAAAATCTGAGATAGGCCTTTGGCTAACCAGCGTGATCTCAAATGTTTAACTGTGTAAAGACCCAGGTGCAGCCCTACCCCCTCCCCCCCAAAAAAAAGAAAAAATGTCCCGTGCAGGTCACAGCGTTCTTCGAATAATTCCAGTGCCGTGCATGACTTCGTCGTGGGTCTGTGGGAAAAGCAACCTGCGTCTGGCAATCGATGACATTTAGGTGCGTGGACCAGATGTCAAACAAAGCTGGTTGGCTAACGACAGTAACAGATCCGTCGTTTCCTCATGCACATGCAGTAACTAATTTTTTGGAATCGGTCAGTGAGTACATTGGGGAGAAAAACAGGTTGACCTCAGACCTCAGACGTGTGTTGACGGCCGTCAACAGCAAGTAGTAGCTCTAAAACAGTTCGTTAATTATTAGTGGATAAACGACAACGTCCTCTACCTAGTTATTTTCAGCTTCGGTTAATTTAAGAATTTTTACATCCTTATTGCGGAAATAAATGGGAAACTACAGAGGCTCGAAAGGTTTGCAGCGTCTTGTTGATGGCAGATTATGCCAGTCAGGAAAGCACTGGTAGAAAGGCACTACATCTTTATCGTCTCTACCGATGCTCTCGAAAATCATCCTACACGGTTTGAACGGACCCACCAAGCATTTTTGTTACTACTGTTTGTGATTTCTCTGTTTTGTAGGAAAACGCCAAACAACCTAACACATTTACTCTGGCTTCATTTGTAATCTGTTGAGTGAACAAGGGCCTCCAATCAAAGCACAGGCACGCTGCTTATTCTGGCATCTATGTGCACGTAGCCGATTGCACACTGGCACACTTTGGGTTGGACAGGTGTTACCGCTGTGCCAGAAAGCCGACGCGCATGCTTTATTTTCCCACGACATACACTTGTGTGTACAATTCTGGGCTGGATATCCCTCGGATTTTCGAACTCGTGGATTTATTCACAAGTCCACTTTGCGTGACAGCGGGGGAAATTCGACGCTCCCTCTGCAGCACTGATGTCACATCTGTCCCACTGGCGTCCCCGACCTGACCCCCACCCCACCCCCCATCTCCGATCAAAAGCAGGACTGTTGAAGTTATTGCACTGATAAGAAGCTACTTTCGCAGCAAACCGGTAGTTATGGGTAGTTTACGAACACGTTTGAAAAAAAGCGGTTTCAAAATTTGAAGTTTGAAAGTCCCTTACCTCACAACAGTGTTGATAATTATGGGATGTTCTTATTTAAAAGTACTCAACTTGGGAACTTGTTTCAAAACTTGAAAGCTGACAGGCAAAGATAAAACAGCGAAAGTGCGTATTACAAGTAAACTTGAAGGTAACAATGTGCATCTGCCAGTTTGAAGCACTTTTCAGTGAACTTGCTGACTAGCAATAATTTTTGTTATAAAATGAATTAACCAGGGACGGCCTGCTACGACACACTTTATCACTTTCTTATACAGGGTGGATCTTTCGGTACTTTTATATTATTTGAACAAAAAACCCATCAGACCATATTTCCTGATCTACCTATACATCTCTCCCATATCATGCTGACGTGCAGCTGGGGGCACCTCCATCTCGTCCCCCCCCCCCCACGGATCCCAGCTTCTGTTCTTGGCAGGGCCGCTACAGTGACACCACGGTTGCTAATTGTCACCGCTAGCCTTTGCATCGTAGATTTGTTGATTCAGTCCCTTCCCAGGCAATCCCAATTAAAGATTACATCCTGTTTTCCAGACAAAACTGGTGGACATTTATTGCATGCCCCTACTAACAGTCTGTAGCTATATTTGTTGGAAGTTTCGGTGCATGTAGTTTAAATAGGTCCCCGCGAAGCGAAAGCACTTTCTGAGCATCTTCTATAAAAACACCAGGGTTGTATACCAAATACCGGCTTGTTTTCACTATTCGGCAATTAGGAGTACGAGTGGTACATTCATCTAAATTTAAACACCTGTTAACTATCTTTATAATATCATTTTATCACACTCTATAGCCATTATTATAAATATTATTGTTTACAAACATTTCAACTTCCGTTGGGGTCCTATATTATTTAACCTCCATGACTGAATAATTTGGCGCATGCAGTTCTTTCAACAAAACAAGTTGAAATATTCCGATTTTAACTATTCGATTTCTTTACTGAAATGTGTTTCTCATTTTTTGGTCGAGTACAAATCTAAATATTCTGTATGCATCTTAGTATATATATATATATGGACACGCATACTGCGATACGGATATGCGCGATGCCTACACGGGTGAATTGTGTTCTTTCCGCGAAAGATATTATATAGTTTAATTCCCCAAAGAGGCTGCTTGATTTGTGCTTCCTGGTGCAAGTAGAGAACAAAAATATTTCCACTCTCATTTAATTACCAAAAGAAAAGCTATGGAAACGATCCTCCTGTTGTCACCATGCAATTATATATTATCTATACTTTTTTCTCGAAAGAAACAAGGTCTTTTGCAGATCAAACACATGCAAAATGCATGTCTTTTCTTTCCTCTCTCTCACACACAAACACATCGACCGCCATTTGAAAGGCTTTTGCCTTTATTAGACTCCAGCTCATTCTGAAACATTTCATTGAGGCATTGATCAACACGCGTCTACGACGCGAAGGGAGGGAAGATACTAGCAACGAGAGAAAATAGAGACACACAGAAAGAATAGAAACAGAACCTTACAGCACAAAAAGTCCCCTCACAGAAAATCCTTAATAAGCTGTTCAAAGAACAACCATCATTTGCTGGTGGTTGAACATATCGCAATATCCACGTGTACGTGGTACCAAACAAAAATCCCTCCCTTGTCGCCTCAAGGCCGTTTAAGGTGTCACTTCCGGAATGTCAGATGTACCTTTTATGTTCATCGCGAACGTTGTATCATCAGTATTTTAAATTTACGGAGTTCAGTAATTACAATGTTTAAAAGATTGATCATTATCAGACGATAGCTTTCTACGTGATGTTTGAGAAATTCTTCCAGTACAGCGGTGGCAAATATGCAGTCGGGTAATAATTCTTCTTGGAGCGAAAAGTGATAACGGAAGGATGCACGATTTACAGGATTCAGTCGGAATTTGAAAGATACATAGAAAATAACCTTCGGGAGTTGAACACATTCGTGAACGCATAATGTCACACAGCAGATTAAATGCCGACAGTGACAGGTAAGCGTCATGTCCAAAGTTTAACTGATGACTCTACCCATAGTATGTAAAAGTGACGTGTACGAGAACCCACACCTCCCACCAGGTTTTCAGATAACAGTATTGAATATAAACGAACCCTGTCTCGAATACTGTGTGTAAGAACTAACACTTTCCTTTATCAACATGCATACAATCAACAATGACATAATTTTTATTATGCAAACAGCAGGTGAAAGTAAGTCGTTTGCTGTTGTTAGACGTTTTGCTCTTTACCAGACTAGTTAAAAGTTTTATATTGCTATACCACTAATAACATTTTTTTAAAAATATTGATAAGCTCATCACATTGTCTAATATTAATCAACATATGTGTAGCTGTTTCCTGTTAATGCACGTTTTATTGGGTTTGGTGGCAGTGTTTTAAAAGAGAAACCTGAGTGAAGTTGGGGGCAATGCAATCTTTCTGGCATTTTAAGACTATTGCCTCTATAACAGCATTTGTTGCTTCACAAATTAAATGCAAAAGAAGGGCATGACTAAACATGAACAATGAACTGTCATCTTATTCTAAGTTATGACAGAGTGGCTGGGTATTCTGGAAGACCTGGACAGCTGCCCAGTATCATTGTACTAGATCAACCAGAATGTGTCAAAGATTAACCCACATGCATACCTCCAGCTTGTATTTAATGAAAAGAAATACAGGCAGCCAAAACATTGTTGCTTTAGGACAGCAGTAATATATTTTAGAACTGGCTTGTTTATTATCATCAAGTCAGGAACAAAGGTTTTATTATGACAGGAGGGAGGCAGGGTAAAGGGTGCTGGGGGAAGGGTCAGAGAAGGTGTGTGTGCTTGCCAAGAGATCTGAACCCCAACCCTGTGTATAGGCAGCATGTAGGTGCTACCTCTATACACTATACAAAAGGCCGCTGCAGCTGATATAAACATCCATCCATCCAGATAGTTGTGCAGATTTACATGTACCCAGTAGCACAGCAGTCCCATATATTGTAGAGACTCAAATGTTAATGAAATGGGGTCACTAATAAGTAAAAGGGGTCATTTCTTCCTTTCCTTTGAAAACTATTCTTCTACCTTCCAATGACTTTTTTTTGGACGGGAGTGGAATGAGGTGGAGTGGACTTGGAGAAACTGAAAAGGATTGATGGAAAAACAGAAATTTAGACTGGCGGAAGTTACTTCAGGTCTACAGTAAAACCTCCAGTATACGACTTTGAAAAAACAGCTAAAATCAGGTCTTATAATGGAGGACTAGTTGCACTGAACCATTAGTACATGTAGGTACATGTACGGTGATGGATGGCATGAGAAATAAACACATCTGGATGTATGTTATCATGGCAGTCAACTGTAACATGTTTTGAAATTTTTTTATTTACCACTGAACTGCAGGTTAAAATGGGTTTTTTTTTTTGCATCTCAATTACTGAGATCACACATTAATGGGACACAGCTACCTACCCCTCGCAACTCACAGTTTACATTGGAATTGGATTAAACATTTCACCCAGGCACTGACTTTCTGATGAATCGACCGAAACAAATGCTTAAAGTTAAACATAGAATATGAAATAAGACTTTCAGGAATGAATTACAACAAAATCTGTGATATAATCTATTTGTGCTGTGAAATGTTGAAAAGACACACAAGTCATATATTGTACAAAACCGTCACTTCCTTTAGTCATAAATGGATGTCAGATGCAATATTTATTGCCGACTTCTCTTTGTTGCTTCTTTGTTAGGAGCACTTACAATCTCTTTTCTAGATTTAAAACACTTCTTTTGCACTTCTCATGGGATTTGGGGTTGACATTTAGCGTTTCTTAGTGGACATCTTTGCAAAAGGAAGTCTTCTGACCTTTTTCCGTCATATACTGTGCAAAACTGGCCACTTTCATAGGTCAATGGTCAGGTTAAGGAGGAAGTCGTAAATGGGAGGTCGTTTATATAGTAAATGGTCTCCGTAAAGAAGTTTTGGGTTGTATGTTGGAGGAGGTCGTATATGGGAAGGTCTTATAAGGGTGGTTTTACTGTACTACCAGTAGTTGCTGGTTTTCTTTTTTTTATTTTTATTGACATCTTTATATAAAATTCAAATTTTGTTATGGTGCTTGATGTCTTTGTAGTAGCTGTTTTTCATGTAGATGTACATCATGAAACTGTGTTTTTATTGCATTATCTTTATAATGCTGTATACTAACTCTACTTGGCATACTTTTTTATTATTTACATTATATACCTAAAATATATACATATTACCACCACTTTTACTGTCTACTGTTGTCTGTCCTAATACTTATTGTTTTGTTTAAACTGTTTTTAAAATATAATTTTCCATAATAATGTGACAGAGACACTGCATTAACTGTACATACTATAAGGGCTTTAAAGCTATTTCATGTTATGAGTTTTGGTGAGTTTAGGCAGTCGTGTTGGGTGTGTTTTGCCACTGATGAGGATGACACAGAAGCAGCTTGGGTACGACCCTGTCGATGTCGAGGAACAACTAAATGGGTACATCAAAGTTGTCTGCAGCGATGGGTGGATGAGAAACAAAGGGGAAATAGCACTGCCAAGGTGGCTTGTCCCCAGTGCAACACAGAGTATATCATCATATTTCCTAAACTGGGTAAAAAAAAGGTTTTTATTAAAGTTTAAATAATGTCATTTATTGCTGCCTGAGTAGATGTAAAGAAACCCTAAAAGTTGTAATGTGTTGAAAATTTACAAAGATTATTCAGATAGGCAAAACACCTTTTGCTATATTTGTGCATGTCATATGAAACAATAATGCTGAGAAAAAAATTGTTAGTCTTTGGTGAAATGGTTACAGGGGAGATCTCACTGTAAATTTGCATGCAAGACAGAGAAACATTTTAAAAGAAAACTTTGCTAGAAATAGCATTATCATTGATTTGTTCAGTGCTGTTAAATAATAAAAATGTATTAAAAATTAGAATTAATGCACAGGTGTATTAATAATTACTATGTAATAGATGATGAGTTTTGGTGTGCATAGAGATTATCAACAAATGGTTGAAAAGTAATAATTGTTGCTGTTGTTTTTATCTGTGAATACATAGGTATACATGTATGTAGAGGTAATGATTGTTGTGGTGTCAATGTCTGCATATGTTATATGTAGATCTGGTTGTGTAAATACCTCATGGATATGGCAAGATATGGTTTGGTTATTATAATGGCATGTTGTCTGCTGTATGTATGCGTGCAGGTCCTGTTGTGTACTTAATGGATATTGCAGACAAGATTATCTACAAGATGTGTCCCTTTGTAGCTGGAGGCATGTTTATAGGCTCAGTGTACTGGACTGCTGTAACCTACGGTGCTGTGACTGTTATGCAGGTAAGCAATTTATTACAGGCATATTAAGGCAAGATAAAGTTAAAAACTAATAGTTTTTGGAATGGCCCACTCTGGTTTCCTTCCTCAATCCCCTGTGCTACCTGTAAAAAAAATCAACACCATTTGTAGTTAAGCCAAGAAGATTAGTTTACCTGGAAACACTGGATTAGTCACTTGTTCATGTTGTTAGCAGCAGTTAAATTAGTTTCATTTGGAGTGCTAGATATAGTGGATTATTCAGTTGTTGTTTGCAGCAGTGAGATTGGTTTAATTTGGAATGCTGTATATAGTGGATTATTCAGTTGATGTTAGCAGCAGTGAGATTGGTTTAAATACAAGAGTTGGATTAACTTCTAGTTAGTAGCAGCAGTCGGAGTGGTTAAGGGTGTTAATTTGACATAGGATAAACAATCCTAACGTAGGTGCTGGGACAACCTCATTTCTTAATTCGTCTAAAACTACCTTAGTTAGCCATTTTAGAAATTTTTGAACTGTGAAAGCGAGCAGAAATGGATTAAAAAACTAGCTGTGATAAAGACAATGGCATGCTTTGAAATGTTGACAGGTGCTTGGCCACAAGGAAGGGCTGAATGTAATGGAACGAGCAGATCCTCTCTTTTTGCTGATTGGTCTGCCTACCATACCTGTGATGCTGATTCTGGGCAAAATGGTTCGCTGGGAGGACTATGTCTTGCGTCTGTGGCGTAAACACTCCTCCAAGCTACCTCTTCTTAACTACCTCTTCCCAGATGGTGAGTCCTGTTTTTCTTTCAAGCAGCATGCACGTCATATCCATTGGAAAGCATTCCAGAGAGTTGGAAAACCCTTTTCCAGAAACAGGCAGCGAGACATGTACACAGTAGAGCAGCAAACAGTTTCAACATTATTTATTGATATTAGGGATAAGATGTTACCTAACTTATGCAATGTTCTTTTTGGATGTGGATGCAGATTTTGATTGTCCACAATGTTTTTAAAAGGAAAATAACGTGTAGCTTTAGAAATATATATCTTAATATATCTTGTTTTGCTGTTTTACTTTGGTTAGATTCCAGTTCCACCAGGGACCTTTCCCACTTGTGTTTTATGAAATAAACATTCTGATTGCACCCCTATTCTTCACCTATGAGGCGCAGTCAGCTAGTGTAAGCAATAAGCCTATGATACATGTAGAGTTTTTAGTACACAAATGATTCTTAATCTTAACTAAACTAAAAGCAAGTGTTTCGGGTTTGTGAACTGCAGTCATATTTTCTTAATGTTTCTTGTGCAGACACCCACCATTTGTACATTCCATAATTTGGAGGCTATTTATCTGTGCCAAGTTAAGTCAAAGTGGTAAACACTCAATTAGAGGAGGGAAATTAAAAGCTGAAATTGTTCTTCTGGAAAACAATTTTGCTTACTTAGAACTCTTATAAAACTTTTGGTAAGCATGACCTGTTAATTCGCTCATCATTTTTGCACAAGATTGTTCTGTAATATCTCACCTGGACTGAAAAAAGGTTAGGTACATTTTTCAACACTCATGCCTAGGTGTTCTAAGCTCATTTTAAGCACTTGATTCATGTCATGTTTGCCATCTTGCCAAATTGATCATGACCTCTCAAACCCCCACTGAGTGATCATGTCCTACTGGCAGATAGGTGGTATAATACTAGAAATGCTTGCATAATTTAAAAGTCTGTTTTTGTATCTGCTATATTTATATTTCGGCAAAAATATTTGTCTTACTCCACCTCCCAAAAAACAAAGACCAAAAACCACCCCAACCCTGCAGTGTAGATCTTATAAGGTATATTTGACATCAGCTGTGACATCTAAAGGCACTTAGTTCATTTAATCTGGCTGTATTTATACAGTAATCTAACAGGCCAGAGAGAGAGAGAGATAAGATCTAGAATAGGACTGGGAGGTAGGTGATTGGGAATGGAGGGTTGTGCAGCTGCAGTGACTTCAGTTCTCCTAACTTGCAGATAGATTAGATTCTCAACTAGTGCAGTACATATTTACATGGCCAGGTTCATTGAGCTGGGATGCCTTCAGTTAGTGCAGAAGCATACCACTGGTTAATTACGCTTCACCACCACTACATTTTACCTCGGTATCTGTTATCTGGGACAGAGATCTGTTGGGTTGTTGCCCCAGAATTCTTTTCCGTCAACAGCTGACAGCTAATGATGAGACTGAGAGATTTTGACAAAACCTTTTTTTTTGTGTGTGTGTGGTTAAAACTGCTAATAATATAATGTAGGGTTAATTATGGTTCTATCAATCTTATCAATTCTGATGGTAAATGATCCTGAATATCTATTAAATAGGCGGGTTTTATGTTGTGGTGCCCTGTCACAGTTAGCCAGCAGAACAGATAGAGGGGGGAAGCATATCTGGAGCAACGCAGACCGTAAAAAAAAAAAATTCTGAAACTTTTCACAGAAAAGTGAAAATTCATTGACTCTGCAGAAAGCAGTTTCAAAAAATGTGTCTGCAGGCAGATGCCAGACCTCAACAAAATAATCAATATTCAGTTTCTCCTTGCCTTCAGAGTGGACATTTGGATGGTTTTTAAGGAGTGATGCATCAGTACATTATACCCATGGGTATCCAGGGACGGGGAGAGAGGATGGGAAGAGATGCCTGAAGTTCAGCAAAACGTTTTTTTTCTGGGAAACCTGTGGCAGTTCTGAGCAGTTTGGGTTCGGGCCCTCCGCGGCAGTACATTAGTATTTGGTGTCTTTGCTAACGACCCTTGCGGGAGCCGTTTGATGGGTAACAGCTATGAAAGATGCATGCTGTCTTTTTAACTAGGGAAATCACATGACCAGACCTGTACTGTGTGTGGTGTATTTCGAGCCGCCACCCTCTGGCGACGTTGTGACGGTTGACAGGACCGGCGTAATTGACACGTCGTCCTACACAGATCTGATGTTTATCCCAAGACGTTTTGTCTGAGTAGTGTTCAGTGTACAGTGTCCAACAATCCGGGCTTCTTTAGGCACATAGAAGGTGGGTCCAACCCCAAGTAAAATACGATCGCCTCGGTGGTCTAGTGGTCTAGTGGTTAAGGTGTCCGCTCCCGAGGTGGGAGGTCGGTTGTTCGCATACTAGCCGAGTCCTACCTAAGACTTAAAAATTGGCAATCTCCAGATGCCTGGCACTACAGGGAACAGTAGTAGGACTGGTTGGCCTGGTATAATATAACTGGGTGGGACTGAGGCCCGTGTTGCGCCAGCACGTAAACTTTGTCTAAGCAACACCCTCCTGATATGCACTTAGTCTGCGGCTGGCCGTTAAGCAACAAGTACCC
>SMGT01003379.1:215324-232718 GCA_004794575.1 Lanistes nyassanus
CCCCCCCCCCCCACGTACTCCTTATCCGACATCTTATGCAGAACTCCGACAATGGCTTCGTGGCCAGTTTGCGTTACCGTTTACATCGGGCCTTTTTTTCATACCTGTAGCACAGGGGCCGTTAGCCTTTAAAACTGATAGATTTACATAAGCTTTTTCATACCGTAAGACCTCTCACGTCACAGGTTTGCGCCACTAGGATCGATAGAAGGCGAACTGTAGGAGACCAACATTTTTGTAGCGCGTTCGATCGCACACACGCTTTCTCAAACTAAAGCTGGCATATTCATCTATTTGGCCCAGGTCTCTTTTAATTTATGTTCTCTTGCAAGCATCATCTCTAAGGCGAACAGCAGACTGTTGTATACATCAACGATACTGTCTAGGATTATCAATCACCGGTGTATTTAGAGTTGTGCGTTGGGACATGGACTGTCGCATGTGGCTATTTGATGACGTAACTGCGTCTTGTCAAATGTGTTGTCTTTAATCCGGATGCAATTTTACAAGAGCTACAGTTGGGAGGCACTGCAAGGGATGTCACAACCCCACATAACAGTCATGAGCAAAGCAGAACTTTTGTGCTTCTCTGTGACATCCCTTATAGGACCTGGTCTGCCGGTAGATCTCATGAAACCGAGTCCTTTGGCACTTTGCCAGTCCATCTGGTGATAGGTAAAGGTCATGCCTAGTGAGTTCTACAGGTCACTGTTTTGTAAGTCTGGACTTTTGATTGTATTAGGTGTTTGTGTGTCTTACTGAGTTACAACAGACTGTTGCAACGTTAATAGTAACTTATGAAGCATAACTTATTTTCTTTTCTGCTTTGTTCATAGTTGCCAGTTGGGGTAGGAAAAAAATAACAGGTTATGCAGACAAGCACTCACTTTGTAAATGAAGACAAATAATATTGTAAACTTAATAATGTTACTACTACTAATGAAAACAAAATGAAGACATTCACATCATTTAGTACATAAATGATAAAAATAATCCTGTCTAAAATTGTAATGTTTCACTGTGGGAATGATTCAGTGCTTGATACCCCTTCTGCCCCAAATTTCTCGTTGCCTGACATTGGCCATTTGAATGAAGAGTTGCAGATACTTTGAGTTTCAATCGTACATCCATGGTGAACTGCGAAAAGAAAAGGGGTAGGTAGGATATGACGGTCTGTGGACTGCATTGAATTTTGGTCCATTTCAGTGTAATACTTTTTTTTAATGTTCCTTGACATAACCACAGCATATTTGTTGACTGACCTTTCTGATTTATCTAGATGATAGAGCTAAAGACTTTCATAAAAAGTGGACACTAGTTTAGAATTGTGAAGGGGTTCAGGAGAAACTGATGTGATCTCTGTTCTGGCAATGGGAAGTGGTACAATGTCTGAACTAAGTGGATCTTGTGAGAGTTAGATTGATTGATATTGTTTAGTGTCCTGTAGCTTGACCCCCTCCCGCCTCCACCTCAGCCTCACTGGGTTGCTGAATATGCAGCAGGAATATAAGAAAAGGCAAGGCGCTTAGGCTAGTCAAGAGCTGCCTCTGTGTGATTGAGAGGCAGCGGCACATGTTTACTAGGCTGTCAGCCAGGAGGCCGGCTGAAGGAAATGAGAACGAGGATTCCTTTGACGCCTGTCTGTATGAGAATATTGCTGTGTTGGAATGAGTGATCTTGATGGGAGTTTCTCAGGCTTAGCTTCACAGGTTCATTTTTTCAGGAATATGGGGTTCTGGGGAAGTAAAGGTTTGGGAGTTGGGGCTGTTTGGGTAGGAGGACAAATCCTATGGGTTCTTCAATCCAGTTTTTTTTTCTTTTTACACACCTTTGTACAGAAACATAGTGCTGCAGGTAGGTGGTTATCACCATCATATCAACAGTTAACTTAACAGGAGGTAGTCTTGGATGTTACATTGTAGAGCTTCTTTGATAAAAGGGAGCTAGCTAAGGCAGTATGAATATGGACTCATCTGGGATTTTACCTCATGGAGTTAATCTTTTATATATGGAGCTGTGTAGGATGTTAGATCACTAAGCTGTGTGTGTGTGTGAATGTGGAGCTGTCTTGGATGAAGCACCAAGAAGCATGCAAATCGTGTGTGGACTAGTGGCATCCTCCAGCTATTGGGAAGTCTCTTTGACCAGTGTGATTGTGACCACTGTCTGGGTAATACCGTAGGTCTGAGCTTCTGTTACCTTGCAGCCCTTTAGGAAGTTCATACTGATTGTAAGACAGACAAATTTTGGGCAGTCAGTAAAGAGCATATCATGTCAAGGGCGCCCAACCTTTAATCAGGTGGCACATTTAGACAAGACGCTTAACCAAGAGATCTCAACCCATGACTTTTGGGACTTTGGCAACAGGTGGTATGTCATGCAATGCTACCAGTTTTTTGTCTAGATGTTTGGGGAAAATATTGTCAGGCATTGATCACCACTGTAGTTAACCGAGGTAACAGTATTCATTTTAAATGCCATTCTTAACTAATAACAAGCATCTCATTGGATGTAGCAGCTTGCATTGTTTTGCTAATAAGGAGACTGTGACTCTTTTGCTTGCACTGTTGGGTGAAGGGCAATACACCATGGTGTGGTGTTGATTGGTTTAACGTGCATCATGATTGTTAGTGGCAATCACAATATGCTGAAGTGGGGGTGGGTGGGGTGATGGTGGTAGTGGTAACTTGGTTTCATCTCATCTCAGTCTCGTGACCTAGAAGGTTGCAGTATGGAAATGTGGGATGCAGCTTCCAACAATCTCTGCCGTCCTGGTCTTTCTTTTGCTATCCGTAGCAGAGCTGGGATGCCGATGGCAATCGTTTCCTTGATGTAGTCTAGTCAGCATTTCCTTTGCTCTCCTCTCTTACTGTCAACTTCCAGTGTGCCATGCAAGATGGTCTTACCAAGTTTATTATGGTGTGTTGTGTGGCCGAACCATGCCAGCTTCCTTTTCTTGGTGTGTGGAGTTGAAACGGGTATGTGTGACTTCATTGTTATGATAGTAGAGCAAGTGATGGCAGGAGACTCAATTTACTTAAGCAGAAAGAAATTCGAAGAGTCATCTTCTGTCAATCAGCCGAGATTATTATTCATTCTGTATAAATATTCGCTATCTGTAAATAATATTCTCTTTTTCTGTTACTGTATTATGGAGTTTTGTTATTCCTTTTGTTGTGGGGAGATTGTAGGGCACGTGCCACGGTGTGCTGTGAGTTAATCATATAAAATTCGTAAATAATACAGTGATATCAGTTTCCACCTACGCATATGTCGTCACGGCGGTCGTGCGGAGCGAGTGCAAGGACGATGCGTTAAGGGAAAAGTAAACTCCCACGTGACGTCCGATAGTGATGTATGCGTGTTTGTTGCTTATGCTGTTGACCATCTTTCTTCCAGTGTGCTCTTCCCCGGCCTGAAGCTGGCTTCTCTGGCAGTAGTTCTGCGGGGACATCATGTCTGCTGAGGTGGAATGGTAGGGCATTGTTAACGAGAGACATCTTATGTCGCTGAGTAGTGAAAGTAGGAGAGAACAAACCCCGCATTACCCTTTGACGTCTGATCGATACATGCCTGCGCGCTCTCAAAGTCGTGATGCAGGACGCGTGTGCCTGAGGAGGTCTGACGTCAGCAGGAGGTGGTCCATAAAGGTAGCGTTAACGGGTGCCTGTTACCGACACAGAGGGGTAGGGATTGGGATCCTGTGTCCGACACACGTACTTTCTTTGCATGTGGCACCTGTTCACAGTGCTGGTCGTCGGGTTTTTTCCCCGGATGCTCCAGTTTCCTTCCCCTTCCTCTCCCTCCATCCCTCTTCACCTCCCACCCTCTCTCCTACATTGCTCACCAGATAGTTTTTACTACTGACGACAAACTGACGTGACTACCCCGCGTAGCTTGCATTCCTTACGTCTGTGAAACTTGGCCCCGAGATAACTGCACATCATCAGAACTGAGAAAATACTGCTGTCATGGTGGCAAATCAATTCATGCGTTCTGCAACTTTATACCTCTATGCCTGTCTTCTCCCAAAGAAAAAACCTCAAAGTTTTGTTGACCCCACGTATATTAGCTTCTCTCTTGCGAAACAGCTTTGCCGTCTAGGCCTTTTTCTATCATCAAAACCCTGTGACATTTTAGTTTGCCATCATAGAGTAAGCTGCCCTATAGACGGGTCTAACGTTTGTTCTTCCTTTTTCAGCCCAGCATTGTTGTTACAGATGATGTAAAAAATTAATTGGCGCTGCCTGTCGTTATTGTAGTTCTTGAGTGGTGTGATATTGATTTAATGAACTGCATTACTTTTTTGGCGATCTAACACGACTGCAATATTGGAGGTGTAATCACTTCTACAATAGAGTAGGAAAACTTGGCGTTATTGCTGAGCAGCTTAGAACGGGAAAGCCAAATCGGCGATCGATACGCGTGTTGTTTGACGAAAGATGGGGCGAGTGGGGGGGGGGGGTAGGGAGGGAAGAGAGAATGCGCGCCATTGATGGCTGATTACCGAGAGCAAGGGGTAAACGGCTGTACGACGTGTTTCTAACGTTTGTGTAATGGTGTCTATTGTTTAGCGTCAAGTCAGTAACAAAGGCAGTTTTCTAAAATGGAAACGACTGTGGTTAAGTGGTGTGAGTAGTGAATACAGCAGTATAAACGTTTTCTGTAGTAGCACTATTTTATCACCGTGTAGCGTTGTCCACTGTGCGTTTAGACTCGTCATCCCTTCTCTTACGGGTTCAGATCCCGTGTCCAGCATACGTGTTTTTTTTTTTTTGCACGTGGCACCTGTTTACAGAAGATTTCTCCGGCATTCTCCCATCTCTTCGGTCATGACATGGTCTTCGTTGCTGACTTGACGTGAACAGTAAACAACCAACGCCACTCGACGTCTGCTCAGTTTCCTTCTGGACATCTTGCTTTTTCTCCCCCTGCACGTGAACAGGCGTCCTGCGACATCGCGGAGAGCTTTGCAGCGCGCGGTACATAAATCATACCGAGGTGTCGGTTTTGTCACTGTTACCTTGTCAGACCCGCTCGCATTTGCCGAGTTGGTCGTTGTGCAGATGTGGTGTGTGGGGACTGCAATCTCGTCAGACTACTGAGACTAGGACCACATTTTTGGAACGGCCCCGGGCTGGTTTGCATGAGTGTTCGTGTCCGCTCTTCCAGTCATAAAAGCGGTCGTACGCCCTATTCGCCCTGTGTATTTTATATGCATGTTTAAGTTTGAACAGGAGATAAGAACGCTCATGCAAGACACCCCAGGGTCGTAACTATAATTCAAGGTGTGTCCATGCGTACGTGCGCGGGTGTGGGCATTGGAGACACAGCATTAGCTTGGAGACACAGTAGAGGTTTAACGAACCTCCACATGCCTGTTGTAGTGTTTAGGCAGCATGTGTGTCTTTTGGAGTGATCAATGGCGTGACAACGCGCGCTTTTCCCTGAAGCATCGTAAGGTATACAGTATCAATCACGGTGCTTTTCGGTCTCAAGTTTAGAGGTTTGAAGGGGTGGTTGGATGGCTGACGTCTGAAAAGAACGATCGCCAAACTCCAGTATGGTAGTATGGGCATGTCTTCCACTCGCGTCCTTTGACGTGTCGTGTCTTCACATCCCAGGAAGAGGGGAGAATATTCAACAAGTAAAATTTGGACATACATGTAGATGTGGGGTGTCATATGGGCTTGGTCATATTACAATGCTTCCCTCCACCCCCGAAAAGTGTATTTCAGAATGGGGGATTATTCAGTTAGGTGGTGGGGGGTGGGTGGGGAATACTATTTGTGTAGCTTCAGGGAAAGGAGCGGAATCAGTTAAAGGTCATTTTGAGATTCTTGACAGTATTCGATCAGCTGCCCATTCCCCGGAGGCGACAGCTGTTTACTGGAGCAACGACAGAAAGAATGGTCCTAACGGATGACTGTTTTTACAAGAAAACAGTGGTTAAGCAGTGCTATTGGGAGGTCAGCCATCCTCTGTCCAGCAGTTGGTGTCCTTGCTTTCCCCGCTTCTGTCTCGCCTGCGTTGATGGTGTCACTAAACGAAGTGCAGCACTCCAAGCAGTCATACAATAACGATGTTACGCTGTCGCCAGTTAGAGATGTGAACCTCTTGTGGTTTGGGAATGTTATTTTAGTGACTGCTGTCTGCGTGACTGGCGAAACGGTCTTTCCCTCAGTGACGTCTGTCAGTCTTGTCATGCAGGCAGACAGATGGCTTCCTTGCTGGTGACGCCACGTATGTTGCGGTGGGTATTGTTGCGTGTTTGCCAGTCTTTTGTCCCTTCTGAGCATTGATCCTGTGCGATTTTCAAGAAACTGTTAACAGTATTGTTCTCTGGAAACGCGGTCATGCGGCTTGAAGAGCGTAGTCTAAGAGTGCCTTCGTGGATGCGATTTATGTGTGTCCGTGAGTGAGAGCGCGCGAACGAGACGGATCTTGTACTGTTGTTGGTGTGTTCATGTGCCGAAGCGTAGTTTACCAAAACCCAAATCCAGAGAGTGTTGGAAACGGGAGGGAATTTATTGATCTAGACTTGGAGGAGCATTCCGATAGGTCTGTATTTGCCCGCTAGCTCTTCCGGTTAGGCAGAAGGATGGCGTGGGTGAGAGGTGAGGGGCTGGGAAAAGAAAGGGGAGTGGCGTGCCAGCTTCCAGCCTTCCTTCTTCACCCTTTGTAGTGGGAAATGTTATCGTTTGATAGGGGGCTGGATAGCTCGGTGGCCAAATCATTGGACTTGTGTGTCGAAGGTTACCGGTTGATATCTAGGAGTGGCCAACGATTAAATCCCGGAGTTAAGCAGTCTCTATTGCTGTCCTCGACCGCGAGGTGAAAGCATTGTCCCTCAAAAATCACCTATCTTATCGCTCCTGACAGGTGATGCAGTTATAGGGTAGGAAAATGAAGTACAGTCCCAATGACACAGTTTTCAAGTTTGGATGATTAAAGGATAGGGAGTGCTGAATTGCATTTTGCCTGTAAGACGTGAAAAAGAAAACAAAAAAGTGACCTCAAAGGAAATAATTTCTGCATTTATGTGCAATGCTGTTTTCTCTAAGCGTGAATGGGCGTATATGGGGCTGGTTGTTGGGATTTTACACCGTGTCAGCAACTGTGGCAATATCACAGCGGTGCGCGTATACGAGAAATGGGCATAGAGCAAGGAGCGAACTAAGGCGAGTTGTACAGATGTCAGAAGGCCAGGTCTAGCGTGTTACGGGCTTAGGAAGAGTTTGGTAACGCTTCCTCGCGCGGCGTTGGCGAGGTGGACTGGGAGAACTGTCGCGCGAGGTAAGGAATGAGACTGTTGTGCTGACATAGTCGATGCTAATTCTTGTTCGCTGTGGTTGAGAAAGCTTTTTGGAGTCGTCATCAAAGTGGAAAGTGCTTAGTATATCTTGCTTGTGTGATTAATTGCTAGCTCACATTTGAAATGATTTACAAGGGTTTTTTAAAAGTTTTTAAAAAAAAATTAGCGTTGTACTTCAAATACGTTTACTTGTAATGACATTGGTTAAATGACTGCGCAGAAATGAAATTTAAAGGAGAAATAAAAAATCCCCCAGTGGTTTCAAAATGTGTTTTGGGCGATACTGCTCCTCCTCCTCATCGTGTGTACAAGGCGCCAAATCTTACAAAAACAAACAAACAAAAATCGAGACTCGCACACTGTCGCCCGCACGCTCACACATTACAACACGCGCATGCAGTCCTGCACGCAGACAGCGGTACACGCAGGCTACCGTCGAGTAAGCTCAGGCAGGACTTTGTAAGATGTACATGTATTAAGGGAGAGAGGAAAGACAGGTTTTCCCGATAACTTTTAAAAGAAGAAAGCGTAGGCAGCTTGCGGATGGAGAGAGGCAGGCTAATAAAATCACTGTATAATATTAATAATTAAGACTGTGGTGGTTATCAGGTTGTCTCTTTTCGGCCGAATAAAAATATTGGGTATTTAGGGAGGATAAATACAAACGCAAATAGTGCACTCATCGAACCCAAATTACATATCCACTTCTTACAGTACTGAATATTATGCCATTTAAATGAAATTTGATCTATTATTATGCTATCATTGCAAGCATTTTAGCTTCCGTCTGAATTCAACTCCCCTGACCGAATAATGAATGTTGGGACAATATCGTGCAATCACGGCAGAAATGCACGGTTTGAAATATTCATATTGTTACTATTGTGTTTTTTTTAAGGAGTACGAATATTCGAGTTTTGTCATTATTCGGCCGAATACGAATTCAATAAAAAATAGAAATTAGCTGGAATTTTCGCGATGGTGTCAGTATAATCACACATTTTATTGACGGCTAACCCTTGTGAAGCTTCCATTTTGAAATGCACTGTTAGCAAGGTTGTGTTGGCGTCTAGCATCTTACTTTTTGCAGGGCTGCTCACCACATAGTTGTCATCCACTAAGCCCCCTAGCTTTCCCTTGGGGCTGCAAAACTCGCCTGTTGGCAGCCCCTGACTGCTGTCAGTTCTCGTGTATCAGTCCTCGTAAGTAGCGTCGACTGGTATCCCGTCTTATTGTCTGCAGCTTTGCGTGACCGGGAAAAGAAAGTTTCAACGAGATGACGTTTTCAAAACGAGAGCACTGGACAGTTCACGGAACTGAGTAAGACACCACGTCAGACGTGATCAGGGAGACTTGAAGCTGTTGGTGCTTCCTGGCGTACGGCTAGGGTGCTTCAGAAGACATAACATTTTAATCATGGTCGCGAAAGAAGAAAATTTGCCTAAAGGGTCAAGAGAAGACAGCATAATCGAGTAGTCGTGGTCTAGAAAGAAGGTCGTGGGGGGATCTCTGTGTGTGTGTGTGTGGGAGGGGGGGGGCTGTCTTTGTCTCAGTTCCTCTCTACCTGAACACCTTCCTTCCCCCTCGAATGAAAGTTTGTGGGCGGGAGATCGTTTTCGAGAACTATTGCCAGTGGTTAAACCCAAAGGCAAGATTTCATGTAGAAGGTTGTTAGAGAGTCTCACGGGACTGATGTCCGAATGGATTTCGATGGCCTTGCCGTGTGCAGATGCCCCGACTTGGGTTACACTCAGCGCCGAGAAGGCCTCCCCAGTACCCATGCCGAAACACTTCCTGCAGGCCTTGGCACAAGCCTTTACTTCACTTCGTGCTTCACAGCATGCTGCACATGCTGCAGGTAATGGAGCTCGAGGGAAAAGCATGGGAACACGGGCTCGCTACCTGCGCGTCGATATGTGTTTAATTATGTTCACAGCGGTTCTTCTGAATCAGCATGGCACTTTTTTGTTTTGTGTGCACTGCAGTGCCATCATAAATATACATAGACGCACACATATATACACAATTAAAACTGGAAAGGTACCTCTTGCCGCAGCGTTTAAATACAGACAGTACTCAACAAATTTGCGGTTGAACTGGTTTGCGACATTTCTTCAAATCATGATCTAGATCGTTGGAATTTTGTCGGTTGCTAACGGAAGTTGTCGAATATTGTCAGTAATAAAGCAAAACATTTACGCATAGGTTTCTGCTTGTTGGAATCGCTCGACAAAACAAATGACAGGGATTTAGAGGTGGGTGGGGGGGCGCAAGGTAATGACAAATTCCTCTGTATTTTGGATGTTACCCTCCTCCTCCCCAAACACTTGTGAGTGCTGTTACTAGCGTGAGTGGTGGACAATATGAAATGTAAGGAACAGAGCCCAGAGACCGAAGATGCAAGGTTAGCCGCTAGAAGCCATGAGGACCTTTCAATGTTCTTGGGGCAGAAAGTGATTTTTTTAAAGCCTTTTTGGAAGCAAAATAGTGGTGAGGTATGGTTCAGGTCTTCGCTCACCATAAACTGTCGACGTAGCTGGCGTGGCAGCCTAGACGGAAGATGCCTGCCAACTGCTGCCGATTGACGACTCTGTGCCACGGCTTTCTTCCTTTCTCAGCACACGTCGTGACCCTGTGGCAGTACACTCTTACTGGTGTTTTTGGAAAGGGCGATGCATAAAAATTAAGATTATATATTTTGCTTCCACTTTTGCTGTTCCGGACACACTTTCTGAGGCGGCACCTTTAGTCTTATACATGTATATAGTTTATTTTTCTGCTGTCACCATTCCGACTAGATCATTTCTTTCTTTGTTTCTTTACTCGAATAGCGTTGTGTGTCTATTGTTCTGTGCGCCTCATGTGCCCAGATGAAAGTGAGGGAGGTCAGGTTGTACCTACGTGTTTAGTGCCCAGTGGGTGTCGCGCTTTACTGCACACAGTCCTTCGCCTCATTTCTTCCTGGTGGATGTATACGAAACAGTATGATCTTGTCTGTTGCCTGCGAGGTCCATACTCCCCCGTCTCTCCCCCACTATATGCTAAGTTTTCTAAAGTTGAGTGTTCATGACGGGGCCAGAGTTCAGTCCCGTAAAGCGCCCTGCCTGTAACTTGTTTAGGTCGGTTGATGCCCCCAGACAAACAGTTTGTAAATTTACCTGTTGGTGTGAAACAAGAAGTTTCAGAGAGCTCACGTCGAAAATGTATTTAATTTGTGGACATGCAAACATATGGGACACGGAGGCTTGTACGAGGGCCGCGGGTTAGTGAGATCTTCGTCTTAGTGCCGGTGTTGTGAGAATAGTTATCCGACTATCCGGAAGCCTTAGTGCGCACGCCCTCGTCACGTTTATGTACTTCCTTGAAGTTTCTCGCGATGTGTTTACTGAGTTTTAATTGTTAAAACGCTGATTTAGAGTTCTTAAACGTATGTCTGTCAACTGTCTGCGAAGTCTGATGGATCCATTTGCCCGTTTTTTCCTTGTCTTTAAATACACACGAAATACTAGTTTTCTCTTGGGATCCCTGCATTTCATTACACTATTCTTTTTTGCTGATAATCTTAAAATTTAATATTAATTAAATTAATATTAATATAATATTAATTTAAAGCTTGATTTATTTGACTTAATTTCCCCTTTGCTGATGTATGTCAGCCCCACCAGCGCCTCGCAAGTAGGGTGAAGGGTACACGTCTCGAAGCTGTTTCGTCATAGGCTTCCTTTTTCACAATAAACCACGCCACTTCTCGTTCCAGATCCTTTCCGAGAAAATTCCGCTAAACAAGTGCAGGTTAGAGATCATTGGAGACGAGGTAGTCGCACGGGGACAAGAGCCAGTGAGGAGAGCTTCCCCAGAGAAGCAAGGAAATGGCATCACGGACCCGCTAGTCAACCGTGCAAACTCCTGTCTTTAAATTCTCCCTCGTGCCTTAGATTGCAGTGTGATGTTCTGGGGAGTGGGTTTGGAGCAGGAAATGGCCTTTTCCCACCGTCTCTGTCGTGTGTTTGCAAAGCGGAAGGTCGCCGAATGTAAATATCTGCACATTTAAATACAGTGTAGTCTCCTTGTGCGTGTCTGTCAGAAGCATGGGCTTTCTTTCTTTCTTTCTTGGCGGGAACTGAAATGCCAAAATGGACCAAAAGGCACACGGATTGGGCTGTCGGTCTGTGCGCATAATGCCGAAATTGTGGTTTGTTTTCCTCAAGCTGTGTCAAAGATTGACCTGCTTGTTCTCATTTCGTTGCGGTGCAGTAAAAGGCCATTGATTTTCCCCCTTTCCTATCTGGTCGCTGCTTGGACACATGCGAAGGGTTACTTTTTTGCTCTGCCAAGCGCAGGGAAGGATTTTAGTGTGGTAGCAAAGCGGTGGTGAGAGCGGTGGCGTTGGCGGGCGGGTGGGGGGAGAGAGGGGGAGATGAGGTGAGTGGGGGAGGTGAACGGATAAACCAGGTCAAGCTAGAGGGTAGGGTGTAGCTGCATGCTTGCAGCTGGTGGCGATGTGCATTTTGTCGCAGCTGGGTTGTGTAGGAGGAATCAGCTGCAGCTGGTAAGGTTACCGCAGGCAAGCGCCGTGGGCGGGTGAATTGATCGGAGAGTGGTGAGGTGGGGGTGGCTGGATGGAGGTGTGGAGAGAAGCTATATGATTTCCGGGAAGAGCACGCTTTTCATGTAACCATGAAGTAATGGACAGCGGAGTTTCGCGCTAGCAGCGATTTTCAAAACGTTTATTGATAGATTCCCCCCCCCCTCCTCCTCCTTTCTCCCCTCGCCACGACTGGGTGGTGTGCGCGAGCTGGCTTGCTTGTTTTAAGTATGACAATGAAGATTTCACCCGCTTGCCGCCCTGTCGATCAACAGGTCTTCAAATTCGATTTGGTGTTCGTTGACTTACATACTCTAATATGGGCTAGGCTGCACGGACCTTCTTACTGCTCGTCCATATGTAAAATCCATGTAAAATGCACAGGGCGAACGATCTGACGACCGTTCTTAGAAACCAAACGGCAGATGCGAACGCTAGTGCAAGCCAGCCTAGGCCCCGTATGCATGTAAACTGTTCTAAATTTATACCAGAACAGCGGTTTTTTTCTCTCTGAAAACGCCGTTTTGGCGAACTTGGAAAAACTATTTGCTCCTAGGACGACCGAGTAACTTTATTATTACCAAATAACGAGGAGTAAATAGGCTATTTATTATTCGGCCATGGGAAATTCAAGGAACGTATTCTTGAATATTTGCCGTTACAGGAATAAGTCAGCTGTTCGGTTGTCTTGCATGCGGGACCAGGGACGAAGCAGAAGATAGTCTCAGGAAATTTCCGCGGTAAGAGGCAGTCTGATTGTTTTCTTGTGGGATGAAGGAGAAGGTATGCATTTGTGTGCATAAATTGGGCACAAAGAGCACCTACAGTGCATCTATACACAGTTGAAAAGTAAAACCAAAACGCAGGAGTGAACTCATCTAAAGATCACTTAGTGCACGCGCAGAGCACTTGACTGACGGGATTGCGAGTCTTGTCCATAGGAGGACGCAACAGTTGACAGCGGGTTCTTGTTCTGCATAGAACGCTTCATTTGCTCAGCAAGCATCAAAAAGTTTTTCTTTCTTATCTCATACCGCGTGAGACTTCTCCGCGAGACAGAAGAGATCCCATGTGCTGGCAGAATTTAAAGCCACATGTCATCTCAGTCTTTTCTGGTAGCAAACACGACTGAAGCTTTAAAGTGGAATTTCGTCACGAGGCGTCGCCTACGGGGTCTTTATGAATCGAGACAACTCCATTTGGAACAGTTTTTTTTCGATGGCTGGATAGACGACTGTTGTACACATGATGAGCGTGAGATGCGCTAGACCCTCGAGCCTCCCTTCCCTTCTTTTTCTCTAGGAAGCTGACCCTGTCTCTTCCTTTCCTTTAATCTGTTAACGGACCGACTGTTTCACTTATCATTTTGTGTTGTATAAATATGTTCTATGAACATGTATACTTCGTTGTGTCGTTTTAAATTCTTTATGCTCCCTTTGGGGTTAAGAGTAAATTTTGCCTTGTAAGACCGGAGGTTTCTTACGTCGACAGCTTTAGACACGTTGCTGGCAATAATTGAATTCATAAGTGGAAATAACAAAACGCCCCAAGAATATTTATTATAACAAGATAAAAGGAAAAAAGTAGTTTCTATTATTTTCTAAGTAGCCAGCTACTTCGTAACTTTTTCCCGCGGGTTGACGAAGCCAGTGCCTGTCTTAATCGGATATACGCACATTCGTCTTTTTGTGTGGTCTTTATAGCGGACCACACGAGACACTGTGCAGTTCGATAGTGTGAGGCGGCAGGTCCCACACTGCATCTGCTGTCATATGCAGCGCCCTTACCGGGCAACAGGTGGGAGATAGTCTTGTGGACAAGGTCACGAGTTCTGGCACAATGGCAGCTGGAATCGCTAGAGAGGAAATCGCAGAATGCCCAAACACGCAAAGCGGAAACTCGTGTATGCCGTAATTTCCGACGGAGCTGTTCACGTGTTCATCGTCGAAGCGCGTGGTATCTTCCGTGCTGCATGCCGTGTAACATCCACAAAGCTACAGTCAAGGGACTGGCTGAAGTGTTCATGACACTGGTCCCCGGGGATTCCAGCCCACATATTGCAACCATAGCCGGGCCCAGAGGGTATCTGCCTACCTATTGACCGCTGGTGTTCAGCCATGAGAACTGTCGTGCGTGACTGAGGGTCCGAACTGCGAGTGAGGTCTTCCTGTCCGTGATGTCGGGAGCTGGGGTCCAAATCTACAGGCACAGCTGCAGAAGAGAAAGATGATCATGACCGAGTGTCTGTTGACCCCCGCCACGTATAGTACAGATATCATGGGCACTAGCTTGTAAATATTTACCAGGAAAAACTGGTGGGTGTTTGAATAATTGCGCAGTATGCTGAAAACAGCATGTTTGTGACCGTCCCGGTGCGTGTGACAGATGTTTGGGGCAGGCAAGCTGCCGCACTGTATAACAGCGAAAAATTATAAATGTTCACTGTCACTGACATCTCTTAAATTGTCAGTTTTGCAAATTGCCAGAGGGGGCAGCGGCATATAAAATGGATGCTAATTAAGCCCTTTACGTATACCTTTGTTCCCGTCCAGTGTAAATGGGACATTGTTACGAGTCATCTCCCTTATCACCCGTCCACCCCGTGCTGCCAGCCGTACGAAGCCAGGTCTGCGGACAACTTGGCCTTGGTACAAATCTGTGCTCGTGCTGAAAAGTACAAGGGCATGTTGGGATTGGCACTTGTCTCCAGACCGCGCCATTCATGGTTCAGTGGCCCATCTCTGCCATATCTCAAGCAGGGAGGGTTACGAGGAGGTTGGGAGAAAGGGTTTTGTGCGTTAAAGTGTAGCTTTCGGATAGCCCCGCGCCGGAGATTGCCGAAAACAGCAAGGAGCACAGCAGTAGTAGTGATGTCACCTCCAGAAGGCGCGAGCTATGCCTACTGTTTAGTCTAGACCAGAGTGTAGCTTTTTGCAATGAGTTCATGAGAATCATCGCGCGACTCATTACCGGATTGTTCATATTATGAGGAAATAGAAGGAGGAGGAAAAGATTAAAATCCATTATGTGTTTGAGACATTAGCTTCCCGGAATAGTGAGAAGAAACGCACGTGCTGTCTAGCTCAAGACATGGATCGCCATAAAGAACGCAATTAAAACACGACATACTGATATGATAGATTTTTCGTTTTCGTTGTTAAAATGTTCCGATTTTATTAATAGTAATTGTCATTATTGTTTGCACCTCTTATAATCAATCTATATGACCCCTTAACAAACTGTCGAGCAGAATTGATGGAATAAAAATCATCGATCAGTGTATAGTAGACACTATCGGCAAATCCTGTCAACCGCTTGTAACTGTGGGAAGAATATAAAGGAAGTATTTATAGGAATTTCCAACTCTTGTTTGGGAATCAACTCATGGTAAATCAGTGAACCAATATTGGGTTTACATCGTTGCAGGGTAATTCAGTCTATGTGCAAGTGTGAAAATATTTAAATAGTACTGGTAGGGGTAATATAGATTAAAAACAAATAAGCACGCAAACGGCACCAGGTTCCAAATGGCAGAATATTTTAAAATATACATGAGTGAGATATGAAATACTGTGGCCTAAATTTGTTATCCTCCTCGTTAAAACGCTCTGAACACACTAATATAGTTCTTGCATGGCCTTTGTTGAAATCTTTTTTCTCGTAGTTTGCAAAAACCAGTTCCATGCTGGCCAACATTGTAAATATTGTAAGAAAACAGTCAAGAGAAAAAAAGTAAAGGAAATAAAGTTAAGGTACAAGTCAACAGGAAAAAAGTGAATGTCTTTCACTATCCCCCCCGCCCTCCACCCCATCCATCTGTAAAAAGAAGTCAAAGACTTGTTTTAACTTTTTCCCTTTGACTTATTTTCTCAACCACCTTTACTCATGGTTTGTGTTTGGATTTGGAGATTTGAAATGAGAGGTCGATATCATTCGTGCGTCATCCCGTTCCTCGAAGATTTTGCTCGAAACAGGTAAGCAGAGTACAAACATTTATGCGTGCACACCCAAAGAGCGCTAAGTCTTCAAAAATTGCACTCCGAGTATAAGTGATCACAACAATCGCATCACTGTTTCTGTGTGAGAAACTTGGAACTCATAACACGGAACCTTATATAGCGCGATATCCCGGCAATATGGAGGGCGCTCAGCGTTTTACAGAATATGGCTAAACCTGTATGGATAAACAAAACATCTAAAGTATAAAAACACTACACGAACAAAACCACACATTACAACGATGAAAAACGTGCAAGTACAACCATAAACTATTAATGAGACAACAATAAAACAAAGGACATAAACATGAGTAAAACTTGTTTAGAAATACTATAAGCACAATAAACAACACCAACAATAAAACAGTACAGACTAAAGTACAACAACCTGAACAGATAGATACAGATGAAGTTCTACATTTTCACTTCAGCTCTACAACAAACCCGTGTACCTTCTAGCTTGACTCCGGTCCGTTCTGGAGTCGACGTCACGCGCGGAGTTTTCCGACTTTTACTGAAGATTTTATTTTTTTGGCGATAGTTTCGAACTTTACTTTTAAACGCAAAATCTGCTTATTAATAAATCTAAGTAGTGACAGATGATAGAAAGGTAGAGGGTTTACACCATAAATGTTAATAAAATATTTGATTTTGTGTGCTTTCATGAATGGAAGTTTTGTATGCAGAAGCTATACTTTATGGGAAAGTTGTGGCTGTACCAGATGGTTCTCATGGCCACGCTGATAGAAGGCCGGCCCTTCTTTTGTGTGCTTCAGCCATGGACAATCGCGCAGACGAGAGCAGAGTTTTAGTTTTGTTGTTTATTGATACCTGGACACACGTATGCCATTATTAAGAGGATTGACACGCAGGCCAGAAGCTCGGGGTTTTTTCTCTATCCCTGTCCCTCTGTGTGTGTGTGTGTCATGACTTGTCACCAAGGCTCTTGGTTGTGGCGTGTTTACTGGGTGGGCTGCATGCCGATAGAGAACCCTTAGTTGCTGACTTGGCGCAACACAACGATCAAGGACTGCTTGCCCTTACGCAGTCCCTGCTCCCCGCGCCCTGTGGTAACAGGAGGCCGTGGCGTCGGTAACAGTATCTTAGAGATTACGAATAGAACAACGCAAAACCATAGCACGTGTCAGTAAACAGATCTGGCGACCGATTTGGATAGAGGCTGACGTTGTCGACTTCAGCATTAGCACCTTCAGCATGCGCACCAGTTTCGATCTGGCAGGCGACGCACGTGACGCTGGACAGGTATGTGCACGTGAGGGCGCCGCTTGTGGAGAGAGAGAGAGAGCAGCCAGGACGCGGCGGAGTGACGGTGGTGAAGGGGGCTGAGAGAGAAAGAACCTCGCCATATATCTGATGCGTGCTGACTTATCAAGTTTTTTTTTTAAAAAGCTGTCGCTCTCGAAGCGAGACGCGCGCATCCTGGCGACCAGGACTTCAATTCTCACCCTGAAGACTCTCTCTCGCTGTCACCCCCC